>JAVJIF010012842.1:0-87354 GCA_038442645.1 Agave tequilana
GCCAAGGCAGAAGCCTTGATTGCAATCATGAGCAGATGTTTGCCACTGCTAAGAAGAAGCTGGAAGAGCTGGAGGCTGCCAGGACGCAAGCTGACGAAAATCTCTCCACTCACTCCTCCAGATGAAATCTCTACGAGCGCGGCTGGCTGCGAAGAAATTCTTATCTGAAGAGGAGTTGCGGGTCCAAGCTCTCATGGAAGCTGAGAAGGCGCGTCAACATGAGATACATCGCCTTAGAGAACAAATCTGTTCTTTGGCGAACCAGGATTTTTAGCCTTCTTCTTCTTTTCCTTTGTAAAGAAAAGGACACTCCATTTACCAGAGTGTTTGTATCTACTTTTATCATTTTTGAATAATAAAAGTCGTTGAAATTTTTGTTCCACCTTCATTGCCTCGCCGTGGATGAATCCAGTCTTAATATCACAGATTTCGGTTGTGCTCCCTTACTAACTGTGAGTAACAAACTTAGGTAGAACTAAGTTCTTTTTATGAAACGCGACGTTGACTCATTAGGAAACGCGGCCCTGGAGCCGCTACTTTGATCTGCCAATGAGGACGCGGTTCAAGCGGACGCGAAGGACGCAGCTTTGAGTGTGACTTATTGGCCGCAGTCCTTAACTTTATCCAGGCGTAGGAATCCGGATGCATCAAGAGTGTGTCTCACGCCCCTTAAATTGACGCGGTCTGGGACTTGACGCTGAGACTCAGTGCAAGACCTCTCTTTATCCATACAGACGCAGCTCCAAGACACTTGTGAAAGTGATAGGCCTTCTCTGCTGAAGATATAAGCTTTGGGATGCAGCTATATGTGCTTTCCCACTGAGACCCCCAGAATGAGTCCCTTTTGTCGATGGACGCAACCTTGAGTTGTCCGAGAGACGCGGAGCAACTTTGAGTCATCCAAGAGACGCGAAGGGTCTTCTAACTTGGAATGAAGGAGAACGCCACTTTTTGAAAAAGAGGCGCGAGCCTCTGGACGCAGCTTTCACATCTGCGTTTGGTGCAACTTCCCAGGCGTTAAGTGCAGCCTGACATAAAGATCCCGCGAGATTTTCAAACGTCAAGTCTTCGTTGACGATTGGGAACCCGCATCATCCGTTGTTTCCCGAAACGGTTGTCCACGCGTCGGTTCTTCATTGGGCTTAGTCGTTGATGCCTTTTAATGTCAAACCGGCGCTGGCGGTTGGAGACCAGCGTCTTCGACGCTTCCCGAAGCGACGCTCCACGCGTCAGCCTTCCATTGGGCTTTGACAGTCGTGCAGTCATTAAGGCCGACGGTTCCAATTGATGAACCATTAATTATGGTTATTATAGGCTGCCTATAAATAGGGCTCCCCTCTCCCTTTAGCAGTTCCATACTTGGACTATTTTCTTTTGACAGCGAGTGCACTGAGAGACTCCATCTTCTCCTTTCAAGGACTTTACCAGGGGCTTGCCTCATGGATGAGATGACCCAGAGCTTTCATGCTTCTGTTTGGTCCTCTTCAGAAGATTACCACTGTCAAGTGATTTCAATAGCAAAAAGTCTCCTTGAGCACCGTTTATGTCCGCGCTTCGATGCAGAGAGTTCAACTCTCAGTGGAGGCCTCTGCGGGTACGCCTTCTTGTTTGCCATGACATTTTTAACCCGGTCAGGTTTGAATTTTGATATCTCTTAAGAGATATTATCATCTGGATGAAGTCTTAGTTGGTGCATTCCTTTTCTGAAATTTGCGCCATCGATTTAAACTTCTCTGGATGCCAGTATAGCAGATTTAGACACCTGGTCGTAGGCTCTGCATATGGAGCTCGCGTCTTGAGGCTGTCAACTTGGAGAATCTCAATCAGACTGGAGGTCTCAGGCCTGAGTCTTGCAACACCTGTTCATCCACAGGGAGATGGCAATTCTCACTCTGATTCTCTTCACGTCTCGTCCTTTAAGTGCGGATGTCAAATGAGACTGCGTCTGAATTCTGTGTATATCACAATTTTGACCACGTCTGTTTCTGTCGCCGCAGATGTTCGCTGCGCGGGTCATTTCCGCGTCTGAAATCCTTCGGCAATAGCTGCGTCTGTCACTTAGTTTTTCTGTTGAAGTATACTAAGTTTCAGATCTTCTAATTTCGTTGCTTCTTGCAGGTAAGCTTGATCGTCATTTTTCATGTTCGCTGGGCCGTGGGAGAATATATCGGCCGGCGAACTTGTTCGATGTTCGTCCACAAGAGAAGAAATCATAGTCCCCGTCGTCCACAAGGAAGAAATCATGGTCCCTGACGGGGACTTAACCCTCGCCAAGATCTCTTTGAATTCGATGCACCAGTCATGCTTGCTGGCATGGCATGGTCAGAGTAAGGATGGCGGCGGGGGTAGCGGTGGATATAGTGGTGGTTAGCATCCCCTGTGAGGTCTTAAAACTCCTCTCTTACCCCAGAAGTGACATCGAGGAAACTCCATGCTCATTGGACGATCTTCTGGCGGAAGAGATGTTCATCAACGAAGGATCACACCCCCACTTCAGATGGAGATGTTCGACGGATCATAAACCGGCTTCGGATGGTCAGGTGGATCAGAAGATTCTGCTGCCATCAGACCTCAAGAACCACCATTGTTCTCGATCAACCAGAGACTTCTTCGATGTTTACATCATGCATCGTGGTGCAACCAGCTTCTGATCATTGCCACAATGTCCGATCCTACTTTGGCGCCCTTCCAAACATCCTGTACTTGGAATTGTATGCAGCTTTGAGGAGCGAGTGCAATCTCTGAGAGAGAGAGGGACTTCTTTGTACTCCTTAACTGTAACACTCAATCTTATTGAATAAGAGAGCGTTTTGTATCACTTTCATATGCCTGGATATAAATAAAAGTGACACTTTTTTTTTGTCTCTTCTATTCTCTTGAACTCTTTTGCTCTTTTAGTCAGACGCATAGAAGCAAAGAATCTTTGGCTTATCAAAATCATGAAAATTTTAACAAGTCAGATTTTGTGGAGAAAAGATCCTATCTGAGGAACCTCACAATGCTGTCAGAGGTGTGAGATTAACTTGACAGAGATAAGATAATTTTGGTGGGCCTGCCACTTTATAAAAAGAAAGTGACAGGTTGAATTGGTACCCCTAGGGAAGATGAACTTTTATCAGAGGTCTAGGATTAACTTGATTAAGATCAGCTGGGGAGTTAATGAAAACACTGCTAATGGTATAATGTTAACCTAACAATGTTTTTAAGTGGACTTGTTATTTGTTGACGAGAATAACAAGTGAGGCTAGATTCACGGGGATCTAGGAAAGTTTTTACCGTTAGAGGTGTGATATTAACTTAACAGGTTGAAAGTTGTCTTGTCAGAAGTGTGATGTTAACTTGACAAGAATGTGAATCAGAGGTGTGATATTAACTTGACCCAGAAGCATTTCAGCTTTCATTTGGAAAACTGAAAGTGTCATTGTCATAGGTGTAATGTTTAACTTGACAATGAGGTGAATGCTAGAGGTGTAATTTTGAACTTGGCATTAGTCATCTCGACTTTGACAAGGAAGTCCGAGGAAAAGTCATGGCCACAAGTGTATTGTTGAACTTGGCGATGACCTGGATGCTAGAGGTGTAGTGTTAAACTTAGCATCGTTCATTTCAGCTTCGATATGGAAGTCTGAAGGAAGGTGACTGTCAGAGTGTGATGTTAACTTGACAGAAACTCGATGTACTGTTTAGAAGTATAGTGTTAACTTAACAGTAATTTGTCAGAGGTGTGGTATTAACTTGACAGAAATTGATTTGTGATATGAGCAATTTGAGGACCTGTCATTCCATTGATGAGAATTGACAAGTGGAGTTAAAAATGTCAGAGGTATAGTGTTAACTTGACAAATTTGGATTTGCGATATGAGCAATTTGAAGACTTGCCATCCTATTGATGAGAGTTGGCAAATAGAATTTAAAGTGCCAGAGGTATAGTGTTAACTTGGCAACGACTGTATTTTGTAGACCTACCATTCTGTGGATGAGAATTGGTAAGGGATTTTGGAGGGGAAAGTGGAGTCGAGTCCACTTAGGATTTTTAGAAAACCCTCAGCTATCAACGGATTTGAGGTGCCTTTACTAACCACCGTTTGAGCTGGGCTAGCCATGCTATTCCCCTCAGCATGATGAGTTGTCGAAGACTTATGTTGGGCTTGGAAGCCAACATTTTCCTCTATCCTTAGCCGTCGGAGGCATCGGATCAAATGGGAACACATGTCCCTTAGGATTTTTAGCAAACCCTCAGCTGTCAACGGATTTGAGGTGCCTTTACCAACCACCGTTTGAGTTGGGCTAGCCATGCTATTCCCCTCAGCATGATGAGTTATCGAAGACTTATGTTGGGCTTGAAAGCCAACATTTTCTTCTATCCTTGGCCGTCAGAGGCGTCGGATCAAATGGGAACACATGTCCTTTAGGATTTTTAGCAAACCCTCAGCTGTCAACGGATTTGAGGTGCCTTTACCAACCACCGTTTGAGTTGGGCTAGCCATGCTATTCCCCTCAGCATGATGAGTTGTCGAAGACTTATGTTGGGCTTAAAAGCCAACATTTTCCTCTATC
Source organism: Agave tequilana (assembly GCA_038442645.1). Classification (NCBI taxonomy): domain Eukaryota; kingdom Viridiplantae; phylum Streptophyta; class Magnoliopsida; order Asparagales; family Asparagaceae; genus Agave; species Agave tequilana. The sequence goes on from JAVJIF010012842.1 coordinate 4,558, forward strand.
CTTAGCCGTCGGAGGCGTCGGATATTAATAAAGAGGCTCTTCTTGTTCTGATCAGAGGTGTAATTTTGAACTTGATCGGAGGAGGAGTACTATTAAGGATAGTACTTCTTCAAGAATCTGCCATTGATTGGCATCATGAGTGTATCACCATTTGAAGTTATGAGGCGATACGATCCATTTGAGTAGACTGACTCTACTACGAATGTCCTTCCCATTTGGGCTGGAATTTTTCTTTTGTCTTGTGCGTCATCACCATGGGTCTTCTGACAGTTAAGACTAGGTCGCCTTTCTTGAAAGTTCGCACTTTAACTTTCTTGTTGAAGGCTCTGGTAATTCGAGCTTGGTAAAGCTCGATTTGTTGCTGGGCCTGCAGACGTTTGTCATATAAGGCTTCCAATTCTTGGAGTCGCTGTCGGTGCTTCTCCTCTGTTGTCATCTCTGCTGTTAGGGCAACGCGTAGAGATGGAATTTGAATTTCGAGTGGAAGGACAGCTTCACACCCATATACCAAAGAAAATGGCGTAGCTTAGTCGGGGTTCGCACAGTTGTGCGATAGGCCCATAAGCATTCACCTAACTTGTCGTCCCAGTCACGTTGACTTTTCGAGACGAATTTCTTGAGAAGCTTGCCAATGGTCTTGTTGAAAGCTTCTGTGAGACCATTAGCGGCGGGGTAGTATGCCGTTGAGGACACACTCTGGATTCTGAACTTGGCGCAGAATCTCTGGAAAGCCTGGCTGATGAACTGGGGTCCGTTGTCGTGGACAATTCGTCGGGGGTACCCCAAAACGGTAAATGACGTGATGTTTCACGAACTTGATCACATCAGATGACTTCACCTCCTTCAAAGGAACGGCCTCAGCCCATTTGGAGAAGTAATCGGTTATTGCCAAAATAAATCGATGTCCTTTTGATGATGGAGGGCTGATAGGGCCAACCACATCCATCCCCACATTTCAAATGGCCAAGTAGAAGCCGTGGAGTGAAGGTAGCCTGGTGCTTGATGGATGAAATCGCCATGTACTTGGCAGGCGTGACATCTTTGGCATAGGTGATGGCGTCAGCGATCATCTTGGGCCAATAATATCCCAACCTTTGGAGTCGGTATACAAGTTTTAGGCCAGGTTGATGGGCTCCACACATGCCGTCATGGGCTTCTTTCAATACCTCCTGTGCCTCCTTTTGTGAAAGCAGCGAAGCAAGATCCCGTCATGCGATCGACGATACAGTGTTCGTGTAATCGCATTATAGTAGAATTTAGGGGCTTTCCTTCGAATGGCAGCCGCTTCCTTGGTGTCCTCAGGCAGGATGCCATACAGGACATAATCAATGTAGGGGAATCGCCAGTCTCTAGGCTCTGGACCGGTTGACAATTCCAGCGCTTCTTTGCTTTGAGAATCTCCTGTTGGTTCCAGGTAATCCTCAAGAGCAATTCTCGGGCAATACAGATCGTGGCTGTAGACGAATATCTTCTCCATCGCTCCAGCTGGAAGAGCTAGTGAGGCCGCGAGGGATGCCAGTGCATCTGCATGCGCGTTTTGCCTGCGCGGTACATGATCGATGTAGAAGTTTGTGAACCTCTCGGCCATGTGGATAGTTGCGTTGTAGTAGGGTACTAGGTCCTCATGTCTGACTTCGTACTCCCCGCGAACTTGGCTGACGATGAGTTTAGAGTCGCCGTATGCCTCAAGATTTTTAACGCCAATCTCGTCGGCGAATTGCATCCCAATCAAAGAGCATTGTACTCAGCCACATTGTTGGAGCAAGGCTCAGTTAGCGAGACGGCTCGAGGAATTACATAGTTCTGTGGCGAGACGAGTACTACTCCTACCCCTGCTACGATGTGTCCTTTTGGGCTTGTTCTGGATGCACCGTCAAAGAAGAGTTGCCACACTTGACTTTCAAACGATGTCTGAGTCAAACAGACTTCGGTCACTTCATCTGGGAGATCCTCGTAGACTTTGGCTGCCCTCGGATCTGGGTGCTCAGTTAGGAAATCCGCCACCGCTTGTCCCTTAATAGCCTTTTGCGGCAAAAAGTGCATCTCATACTGGGATAGCAATATGGCCCATTTTGCCAGCCGGCCGTTCAGTGATGAAGGCTTAGTCATAAGTAACCTCAGGGGATTGACTATTGATATGACGTTTATAGTTTGGCCTACCAGATAGTGTCGTATTTTCTGAATGGCGAACACTAGTGCCAAACATTCCTTCTCGATCGGATTATACCGATGTTCGGCTCCGATCATTGTTCGACTCAGATAGTAGATCGCTTGCTCTCATCCTTGATCTTCGTTCTGAGCTAGTAGAGCTCCCAAAGAATGATCCATTGCTCGGACGTATACCAGGAAAGGTTTCCCGGATATCAGAGCTGCAAGGACTGGTGGTTGGGTGAGGTATTGCTTGATTTCCTCGAACGCTTGTTGGCAAGCGTCGTCCCAAATGAACGAGACACCCTTCTTCATTAACTTGGCGAAGGGTTGGCATCTTCCGGAGAGATTTGAGATAAACCTGCGGATGTACGCCAATCGTCCTTGCAATCCCCTGAGTTCCTTGAGATTTCTCGGAGGTTGCATCTCCTGGATAGCGCGAACTTTTTCTGGGTCCACATGAATTCCCGTGGAGGTTACAACAAACCCTAGGAATTTGCACTAGCCACCCCCAGGAAGGATTTGGTAGGGTTCATCTTCAACTGATGGGCCCGCATGATGTCGAAGACAACCTTTAGGTCAGCTATATGATCACCTTTAGCGCGGCTTTTTACTGCAATGTCATCAGCATAACATTCCACTGTTTTGCGCATTTGCTGATGGAAAATGAAACTTCATGGCTCTTTGATATGTTGCCCCTGCATTCTTCAGTCCGAAGGGCATGACGGTATAGCAGTAGACCCCCAATGGTGTCCTGAAGGAGGTGTGCTTTTCGTCGTCAGGATACATTTTGATTTGATTGTATCCTGAGAATCCGTCCATAAAGGACATTCGTTCGAATCCACAAGTATTATTAATTATAACATCTGTGATTGGCAGTGGGAATTCGTCTTGGGACAAGCCTCGTTTAGATCACGAAAGTCGATGCAGATCCGGATCTTTCCGTTTTTCTTGGCAACGGGGACGATGTTGGCTACCCAGTCGGGATGTTGTTCTTCCCTAATGAAGCCAGAATCTATGAGCTTTCTGACTTCTGATTGAATCGCCTCCATTATCTCCAGGCGGAATCGTCGCTGTTGTTGTTTAACAGGCTTTACGTCCGAATTGATGTTGAGGCGGTGCATAGCCACTTGAGGATCAAGTCCGGGTATGTCTTCGTAATTCCAGGCGAAGACGTCTATATACTCTTGAACAAGAGATATTAGATCCTCTTTCTCCGAAGGTGACAGGCGGTCACTTATGAAGATGGGCTTAGGATTAGCTTCATCCCCCAGATTGATCTGAACAATCTTGTCTTCTGTGGGTGGCTCTCGCTGTTCAAAGCGGGTATCCCAGAGAGTATTTAAATGTTTGATCCAAGGATCCGTATCGGACTGGATCATTTCTTCATCTCCGTCTTCCAGGTGGCTTGTTGAGGCCATGTTCACTGAAAGTTCCCTGAAGATGTTGCCAACACTGACATCTGACTCCCATGATGACGTGCCGGAAGAGTAATCGTGGCTTGACGATTCTCGAGAATCAGAGGCTAATGGAGCCGGAGTTGATACTGTTGGCCCAAGAGGTTACACTCTCCAATTGTTTTGTGTTTTGATGATGACAAACCAAATATGAGCTATTTGGTACTAACAAGTTTGTTAAGATAAGTTTCAGGTTTGTACCATGTTTAGAGACCATTCGCTTAGCTATTGCAAGAACTTCTAAGTTCTACAAAGTAAGGAAGGCAAATTGCACATCAAGGAAGGATCATAGAAGAGAAGGCACTAGCAAGGCATTGGATGGCTCAAAGACTTGAAGATAGCATAAGAAGTCTTCATGTATTTTGTATTTTTAGTTTATAGTTTGTTAAAGAATAGTGGATAGGTTTGAAGCTCTATCACACACGTTTTTGCGCACATGCTCATTCCAAAATAATTTCTTATAAATTATACAAAAATATTTTGCATACAAGATTTTGCCTACAGATATATATTTGTGTTTTATACTAATCCCTGTTCAAAAGTATTTTTGTTAAAATCAAAATCCTCTTTGTTTTCTTTTTAAAATTGACCTTTTGACCTGATCCGGTCGACCGGGCCGGTCGACCGAGTCTGTGTCAGTCTGGTCCGGTCGACCGGACCAGTCGACCGAAGTCCTGGCAGAGGCACGTATCCGTGTGCACGTCTGTCGGTCGACCGGTGCGGTCGACCGGACTATTATTTTTGCTCACAGGTTTTATCGGTCGACTGGGTCGGTCGACCGCTCGCCTGTAACGGTCAAATTTTTATACTGCCGGTCGACCGGCCCCGTCGACCGATCCGACCGTTTGAACAGTAACGGGCAGATTTTTAAGAGCTGTTTATTTTTGTCTTTTGTATTTAAAAATTCGTTTAAGGATATATTTTGATCTAATTACCTCCTAAACTTCAGTAAATATGTTTTATCCCTAAACCCTAGCCCTCTCCTATAAATAGGGGTGTTTGGGGAGAGATTGGTTACAACAACAATCTTTGCAAAAATTCAAAAGTTTAAGGCTTTCAAAGTTCTTGTTTTTGTGCTAAATTCTCTCAATTTTCTGAAGGTTTTTCAAAAGTTTTTCTCTGATTTCAATTTCTTTTCCTTACACACAAAAGAGCTTCATTCCTACTCAATATTCTCTAAGGACCTTTGTAAGGGAAGAGATATTTGAAAGAGAGAGTTTGTGGTCTTTTGACTACCAGGAAATTTCTTGTACTGAGATTGTGGAGTTGGGTACTCCATTGTAATTGAGATCTTTGTGATAGTGGAAGTAGCTAGAATCCTTCTGGGGAAGGCGGGGAGTAGAGCTGGGTGCTCGAACCTCGATAACATATCCTTGTGTTTGCGATTGGTTTACATTCTTGCAATTCTTACTCTATTTTGCTTGCACTTATTACTTGCTCATCATATTCATTGTCATACTTACTTGCTTGCATTCATCTTGTGATTGTTGTAACTTTAAATTTTTAATTTGCCCTTGATTAGCATTGTCACCTATTCACCCCCCCCTCTAGGTGACTTTTCAATTGGTATCAGAGCTTGGACTCTAGGTTTGGCTTAACATCCATAGAGAGATCCTTAAAATATTGCTAATCAACATCTTCATTCATCCATTCATACACTAGTAAATATGGCCGACAACATTAAAACCCCACCTAAATTTGATGGCCTAAATTTTCCCATTTGGAAGGTTAGGATGACTATATTTTTGCAATCACTAGGTAGCTTGGTAGCTAAGTCCTTGACCAAACCCTACATAGCACCCGATAGTGATGAGAGCACTTGGACCGACTTCAATTTTAGAGAATATGAGGCTAACTCAAAAGCCCAAAACTCCCTATTAACCGCCTTGAATGAGGATGACCTTACACGGGTAATTCATTGCCAATCCGCCTATGAGATTTGGCAACACTTATTGGTCACACATGAAGGGACTTCACAAGTCAAGAGAGCTAAGATAGATCTCTTGAGGTCTCAATATGAATCTTTTAAAATGCTTGGATGAATCCATTGATTGTATGATTACTTGTTTCACTAAAATTACAAATGGTCTTTCTTCATTAGGTGACGTCATCTCCAACGATCAAAAGGTGCGCAAAGTGATACGGGCTCTTCCTTCTTCATGGGAGATCAAGGCCACCACCTTAAAGGAGTTGAACGACAAGGATGAGATGGACATCATTAGTCTCATTGGGAACCTAAAGACCCATGAGATGGAGAAGAAGGTAAGAGAAGAAGCCACTACTTCAAAGAAGAAATCCATAGCCTTCAAGACTTCATCCACCAATGATGACGATGATGAAGACGAAGAAGAAGATGAGGAGCTAACTCTACTTGTGCGGAATGTCAAGAGGTTGTACCGAAAGAACAAGTTCAATTTTCGGAAAAGATTCGAAGGCAAAGAGGAGCGGAAGATCATATGCTACAATTGCCGCAAACCCGGACATATCATGGCGGATTGTCCGGAGTTCAAGAAGAAGATGACTTCCTCCTTCAAGCCAAAGAAACCGGAGGAGAAGAAAGCCAACAAAGCAACATGGGATTCGGAAAGCGAGTCCGAAGAGGAGGTGGATCAAGCTAATATGTGTTTCATGGCAAACACACCTAAGGTAACCCCTCAATCCCTTGATGTTGAAGATGATGAACTAAGTAAGGAAGTTCTAGTTCATGCCTTTGTAGAACTTTCTGAAACTTATGATAATAAGAAACTTGAATGCTTTAAATTACAAAAAGAAGTTGCTTTTCTTAAAAATCAACTTGCTTGGTTTCAAAAGAAAAAGATGATCTTTCTTCCAATCTTGTTTCTATTCAAAATGAATTTGACGCTTATAAGATTTCTTGTAAGGGTAAAACCCTATTGTTGATAATAAAGAATTTTCTTCCTTAAAACCAAAATGGTTGATTTTGAAAAGATTTTGAAAGATTGTGCTTTTAACACCAAGAAGCTTGAAGAAAAGTTTTCCAAAAAGCACACTTCTCATGTTAAAGATTCTCATGCTAAAATTTCACATGCTCACACTTCAAATAATACTTCTCATGCTAATCTTTTCATGCTCACAATGCCCATGCTCACAAATCACACACTCACTATGCTTTTAGATATGGTAGAGTGTATAGATGTACTTATTGTGGCAAAAATGGACATTTAGCTAAATTTTGTTATGATAAATTGCATAGTTCAAATAATCTTGTTTGGGTTAATGGTTCTAACCCTCATGGACCCAAGAAAATGTGGGTACCAAAATCAAGTCCTAAAATGTTTGATGTAGGTACACACCAAGGCTCCAAGACATAAGGAGCGGTGGCACCTTGATAGTGGTTGTTCGAGACACATGACGTGGGATATCAACAACTTCACAACCCTATCAAGGTACATGGAAGGTGGCTCCGTCACCTTCGGGGATGACTCCAAAGAACTATCATCGGTATAGGTAACATTCAAATTGGTGCATCTCCTATTATTGAGAATGTTGTTTTAGTAGATGGCTTTAAACATAATTTGCTTAGCATTAGTCAACTTTGTGACCGTGGACTTAAAGTTGTTTTTGATGATTCCTCATGCAAGATTTTTGATGTTAAATCCGATGTTTGTATTCTTACCGGTTTTCGTGATAATAATGTTTATATTATTGACATGCTTAATTTAGATTGTTCTACTAAATGCTTAAATGCTTTTGATGAAAATTCTTGGCTTTGGCATAGAAGATTAGGACATGCATCTTTTGACCATATCTCTAGGATTAATTCAAAGGAATTGGTGAAGGGTATACCTTGCTTGGATTTTGAGAAAGACCGCATTTGTGGTGCGTGCCAACTTGGGAAACAAACCAAGTCTTCCTTTAAACCAATCAAGGATATCATGTCAACTAGGCCTTTAGAATTAATTCATATGGATCTTTTTGGACCAACTAAAACTAAAAGTTTAAATGGAAGTAGATTTGCATTTGTTTTGGTTGATGATTTCTCCCGTTTTACTTGGGTTTTCTTTTTGCAAAATAAAGATCAAACTCTTTCTCATTTTAAGATTTTTCGAAAGAGAGTTGAAAAAGAAAAGGGTTTTCCGATTTTGAGAATAAGAAGTGATAGAGGTGGTGAGTTTTATTAACCAACTCTTCATGACTTATTGTGATGAAAAGGGAATTAAGCATGAAACGTCTTGTCCTAGAACTCCACAACAAAATGGAGTTGTAGAAAGGAAAAATAGAACACTTCAAGAGATGGCTAGGACAATGATAAGTGAGTATGACCTCCCTCAATATTTATGGCCGAGGCCGTAAACACCGCATGCTATATATCGAATCGTATTTATCTATGCAAAAATTCTTCAAAAACATCATTTGAAATGTATCTTTCTAGAATACCAAATGTTGCATATTTCAAAGTTTTTGGATGCAAGTGTTTTGTTTTAAATACTAAGGATAATTTGGGTAAATTTGATGCTAAGGCTTATGAGGCTATCTTTGTTGGATATTCCTCTACTAGCAAAGCATATAGAGTTTTCAATAGATCTACACTACACCATAGAAGAATCCATGCATGTTAAATTTGAAGAGACTAATGTGGTTGTTGAGAATGTTGTAGAGATTGAACCATTAGGTGAAGACATGGAGAGACTATCCTTGAAGGACTCACCCACTCAAGAAGATAAGCAAGAATCTATAGGTGAAGTTCAAGAGGATAAAGAGGAAAGCGCTCAACCGCTTCCCAAAGCTTGGAGATACGCAACAAATCATCCTAAGGAGCTCATCTTGGGTGATGCATCTAAAGGAGTCACAACGCGCTCCAAACTCCATGACTTATGTGGTAACTTTGCTTTCATTTCTCATTTTGAACCCAAAGGCATTCTCGAAGCCGAGACGGACCCATATTGGTTGCTTGCCATGCAAGAGGAACTCAATCAATTTGAGCGCAATCAAGTTTGGCACCTTGTTCCTAAGCCCCACGATAGACCAATAATTGGTACTAAGTGGATCTTTAGAAACAAGATGGATGAGTCCGGAAATGTCATTAGGAATAAAGCTAGGTTAGTGGCCCAAGGTTACACTCAAGTTGAGGGAATTGACTTTGAGGAGACCTTTGCACCCGTAGCACGGCTTGAAGCCATACGGATGACACTAGCTTTTGCATGTTTTAAAAATTTTAAACTTTTTCAAATGGATGTGAAAAGTGCATTTTGAATGGTTTTATTAATGAAGAAGTTTATGTTGCTCAACCTCCCGGTTTTGTTGATCATGTTCATCCCGATTTTGTTTTTAAACTTGATAAAGCTTTGTATGGATTGAAACAAGCTCCAAGAGCTTGGTATGAAAGGCTTTCTAGTTTTCTCATTTCAAATGATTTTATTAAAGGCAAAGTAGACACAACTCTTTTTACTAAGCATGTTGATAATGATATTTTAATTGTGCAAATTTATGTTGATGATATAATTTTTGGATCTACTAATGAGCTTTTATGCAAGGATTTTGAGAAGGTAATGCAACTAGAATTTGAAATGTCTTCCATGGGTGAGCTCAATTTCTTCCTCGGACTCCAAATCAAGCAATTGCAAGACGGAACCTTCATTAACCAAGCCAAGTACGCAAAGGAGCTAGTAAAGAAGTTTGGGCTTGAAGGATCAAAGGCTTGCAACACTCCAATGGCAACTACAACCAAGCTTGATAAGGACGAACAAGGTAAAAATGTTGATATTAAATTATATAGAAGCATGATAGGAAGTCTTTTATATTTAACGGCAAGTAGGCCGGATATCATGTTTAGTGTGTGTCTTTGTGCTAGATTTCAATCGTGTCCTAAAGAGTCTCATCTTATTGCGGTAAAATGCATTATTCGTTATATTAAGGGCACTATTGGAATGGGTCTTTGGTATCCGAAAACTATAGATTTTTCAATGACTAGTTATTCGGATGCCGACTATGCCGGTTGTAGAGTAGATAGAAAGAGTACTAGTGGGACATGTCAATTTCTTGGTAATTGTCTTGTTTCATGGTCCTCTAGGAAACAAAATTCCGTAGCTCTCTCAACCGCCGAGGCGGAGTATGTTGCCGCGGGGGCTTGTTGTGCACAAGTCCTTTGGATGAAACATACTCTCCTTGATTTTGATTTGCACTTTGATCATATAAAAATATTTTGTGATAATACTAGTACTATACACATGACCAAAAATGCAAATCAACATAGTAAGACCAAGCACATTGAGATTAGATATCACTTTCTTAGAGATCATTTGAGAAAGGTGATATAGATATTGATTATGTTTCCACGGATTTACAACTAGCCGATATTTTCACTAAACCTCTTGATTTTGCTAGATTTTCGTTTATTTGTGGAGAACTTAATGTTTGTATTATTGAATAAACATGTTTTTCATAACCCTTTTTGATGTATGACAAAAAGGGGGAGAATAAGTTTACATGGACAAAAATAAGTTCATTTGGTCTTGGTTCCATATGAATTTATATGTTTTGTTTTTATGAGTTTTTGTGTTTTAAATAAATTCTTGTGTTTTAGTTGTTTTTGGTATTTTTGGTATCAAGAGCAATTTTTGTGTTTTATATATTGTGTTTTATATATTTGTTTTAATTGGTGCATCATTTCAATTATTGGTATCTAGAGCATATTCTTGTGTTTTATGTATAGCATAATTTGATGGGGAGTTTTCTCCTACCCTATATTTTTGTTAATAGCCTATTTGTTTTGTCATCATCAAAAGGGGGAGATTGTTGGCCCAAGAGGTTACACTCTCCAATTGTTTTGTGTTTTGATGATGACAAACCAAATATGAGCTATTTGGTACTAACAAGTTTGTTAAGATAAGTTTCAGGTTTGTACCATGTTTAGAGACCATTCGCTTAGCTATTGCAAGAACTTCTAAGTTCCACAAAGTAAGGAAGGCAAATTGCACATCAAGGAAGGATCATAGAAGAGAAGGCACTAGCAAGGCATTGGATGGCTCAAAGACTTGAAGATAGCATAAGAAGTCTTCATGTATTTGTATTTTTAGTTTATAGTTTGTTAAAGAATAGTGGATAGGTTTGAAGCTCTATCACACACGTTTTTGCGCACATGCTCATTCCAAAATAATTTCTTATAAATTATACAAAAATATTTTGCATACAAGATTTTGCCTACAGATATATATTTGTGTTTTATACTAATCCCTGTTCAAAAGTATTTTTGTTAAAATCAAAATCCTCTTTGTTTTCTTTTTAAAATTGACCTTTTGACCTGATCCGGTCGACCGGGCCGGTCGACCGAGTCTGTGTCAGTCTGGTCCGGTCGACCGGACCAGTCGACCGAAGTCCTGGCAGAGGCACGTATCCGTGTGCACGTCTGTCGGTCGACCGGTGCGGTCGACCGGACTATTATTTTTGCTCACAGGTTTTATCGGTCGACTGGGTCGGTCGACCGCTCGCCTGTAACGGTCAAATTTTTATACTGCCGGTCGACCGGCCCGGTCGACCGATCTGACCGTTTGAACAGTAACGGGCAGATTTTTAAGAGCTGTTTATTTTTGTCTTTTGTATTTAAAAATTCGTTTAAGGATATATTTTGATCTAATTACCTCCTAAACTTCAGTAAATATGTTTTATCCCTAAACCCTAGCCCTCTCCTATAAATAGGGGTGTTTGGGGAGAGATTGGTTACAACAACAATCTTTGCAAAAATTCAAAAGTTTAAGGCTTTCAAAGTTCTTGGTTTTTGTGCTAAATTCTCTCAATTTTCTGAAGGGTTTTCAAAAGTTTTTCTCTGATTTCAATTTCTTTTCCTTACACACAAAAGAGCTTCATTCCTACTCAATATTCTCTAAGGACTTTTGTAAGGGAAGAGATATTTGAAAGAGAGAGTTTGTGGTCTTTTGACTACCAAGGAAATTTCTTGTACTGAGATTGTGGAGTTGGGTACTCCATTGTAATTGAGATCTTTGTGATAGTGGAAGTAGCTAGAATCCTTCTGGGGAAGGCGGGGAGTAGAGCTGGGTGCTCGAACCTCGATAACATATCCTTGTGTTTGCGATTGGTTTACATTCTTGCAATTCTTACTCTATTTTGCTTGCACTTATTACTTGCTCATCATATTCATTGTCATACTTACTTGCTTGCATTCATCTTGTGATTGTTGTAACTTTAAATTTTTAATTTGCCCTTGATTAGCATTGTCACCTATTCACCCCCCCCTCTAGGTGACTTTTCAGATACATAGCCTAACCCCCTGCGCGTCCGATAATAATCGGGTGCTTTTTGATTGGTAGTGAAAAATGCATTTTATCATAACATTTACCATCACATTTTCATATTTATTCATTTAATTCTGCACATTTATTAATAATTTGTAATTTATTGTGTGCAGGCCTCGAATTATTATTTTAACAATAAATAAAGCTTAAAGAGCCCAAAAGCCCAGATCCAAGCCCACATTTGAAGCCCAGGTGTAAAAGTGCAAATATCAGATTGTCAAAGTGCAAATATACAAGGGCTAAAGTTGCAATTATTAAAGTTGAGGGAAGGATAGAATTCTACCCACCCTAAACTCTTGCAGGATGAGCATAAAAGCCAAAGATGAGAAGGAAATTCGTTTAAAAGAGATTGGGAGAATTCAAAATCTAGGTAACTTGATTATCAAGTTACATCGAAATCCCAATATGAAGAGCCAGGATCATACTTCCAGAAGCTGGCGCCCACATGGACGGACCAGACGAAGCCACGCGCCAAAGCGCGTGGCCAGAAGCCACAAAAGTGCCGCGGAACCGCGGCAAAACCGCGGCAATCTAGTTGATCCAGAATCCCAGATTTCGTGGGCAAGTTCATCCAGGACTCCTCTGCCTTCTGCACCTATAAATATCCCCTGCAGTGCAACGTACAGAGTCGTCCAGAGGCGAGCCAAGGGCCAAAAGCTAGGGTTTAGGTTTTAGGTTAGATTTTACTTTGTAAATTTTGTAACTGAGAGTGGAGATGCTTTCATGGAGGAAGGAATCATACTTGTACTGAGGTGACATTGGTGTAAGTTTTTATTTTTCCCCCATTGTTAATAAAAATCTGCTCGAGGTTGGTTTGTTTTTATTCTTGTTTCATTGTTTCTTTATTCTCGCCTTATCTTTGTTTTTCTAATCTTGTTCTATGTCATTGTTTCTTTCTCTAATGTCTTGCCCACCATGAGATCCATCTGCTTCGAGAATACCTAGCCGAAGAAGGAACCTTGATGGCCTATGGCGATGAACAGGTCTTCATAGTTGCTTTTTATTTCCTAGTTGCTTTTTATTCCATAGTTAAGAAGGCGGACGATCCTATATGCCATGCTTGTACGCCTTCGAAGGAAAGGAAAATCATCGCAACGGTTCAAACGGCAAGCAGACTAAAGAGATAAGTTTTCTTTCCTTTTCTTTTAGTTTCTTTTCTTTGTAGATTAAATACAACTCATCTCCATATTCTTTTCTACCACCCATTGTAAATACCACCATTTAACTAATAAAAATAAAAGCTTTAGAGTATAACTTGCTTAACGCTTCCATCGCAGTCCCTCCTTGAGGATCACGACCCGCATAGCCCTGCTATCGCGGATTAGAACTGAGACTTGCACATCTATTCTTAAGCTAACATATTATATTTTGTGTGTAGGAAAATTCAGTCAACAAATTGGCGCCGTTGCCGGGGAGGGACGGTAAGTTATTCTCTAATAAAAAAATATTTTTATTAACTAATTCTTTATTCTTTTCTGTTTGCAGGTTTGGAGAACAGGAAACAGAAACAGAGCAGCAGCAAGGACATACAGCAATCCAGTGCCTCTGCCCTCGAAGGCAGAGCACCTGGATCTACTATTTTGCCGCAGAAACGCGGCAAAAGCCGCAGATCTGCGGCAATAGTAGTGGACTACTAATCCAGTTTTCTGCAGGTTGCTCTGCATTGCAAAATTCTAATTTCTGCTCTGTTAACTTTGTTCTGTGATAACCCTGCTTACTGCTAATTAATTCAACAGTAAATTATTGGTTGTTAAAAATAAAAATTGATTAGACATTTGCATATTAGGCACTTGTCTTTTCAATTATTTTTATTTACTGTTGAAGAGTGCTGGAGAAGCAAGGTACGTACGCATTGCATGTAGAATAGGATTCATCTCTTGGTTGATTTTCTGCTTTGAGTGATTCTTATCTATTTATCTTGTACACTTGCACTAATTCATCTTAAGGGCATAACCCATTAACAAGATAAGGTAGGGATTTCATCACCCTTCCTTAGCCCAAAAATCATATCCCAAGCACTCACTAACCCAAGCTTAACTTAAAAATTAGTAGACGTTGGCCCTAGGGACACTCGGACTCAATTAGGAGATTATCCTAAGGGGGAACGGTGTTGGAAGTTGACTCCTGCCAAATCAGTGTCTAGGAAGGGGATTGAGGGCCGAAAGCCCGAAGTGTGGTGGTTATTTAATTAAGGAACGTCTTTGACAGAAAACCTCCCACCACTCTTGCCCTAACCTGGCTGATTAACTCGTGGTCAAAGTCTGCACCCTACCTCCCGTGGACGATCTAACCAGTTAGGAGTCGTCTAGGTCATAGGTCTACCCTAACTTAGGTTAAAATTTTTTTTCTTTTTTGTTTGCTTTTTCTTTGTTTGTTTTCTTTTTGTTTTGTTTGTGATTGTGTGATATGGCCTATAACAACAATTTTTTCAATTTTAATGAGGATCCATATTACACACCAACCTCTTATTCGGATATTACCAACCCGGCATATCATAACTTTGACCAACCTAGTGTGCCAGATTGGTCTTATCCGAATCATTACATGCCCCAGTCCCAATACTATGAACAAGATTGGAATAATCATCACTACTCTTCACAGAGTCAATGGGATTCAATACCCCTGAGCCATATGTTCAACCACCTGTTCAACCAGTATCTTCATATACGTCTTTTCCCACATCACCAAGGTTTCAGTCCATCATTGATCTATTTGATGGGTTAGAAGAAAAAGTGGATCGGTTGCAAGATATAATGAATGATCAAATTTCTAGACTTTCAAACATTCTTGAGCGAACCAACCAAGTTGATAGGAACCAAGAATCATTCTGTCTAGAAGACCTTGATCAAAATTCAATTTCATCACATCAATATGAACTTGCTCAATCCCAATCCTTGGACAAATTGGCTAGTCTTAATTTCAATGAGATTGAATTAGATTGTGAATGTGAACCCGATCCCCAACTTTGCGATTCAGTTTCCATCTTCGAATCTATGTTGACTCCAGTATCCTTACCCAATTTGGACCAACTTTTTGAGCCAACATTTATTCCTGTACCCATAGATCATGAAATTGAATCACCTATTTTGATGATCATCATATTGAACTTGACCAATTGTGCATTTTGAAAGTCTCATGGATAAATTGGCAAGTTCTCATTTTTATGAAATTGAACCCAATGAGATATGTGACCTAGATTCTCAAATCTGTGATCAAGTTCAAATTCCCGAATCATTATTGACTCCTGTTTTGTTACCCGACTTAGGTAATCTTTTAGAGTCAGTTTTGATTCCCACGTCTATCATTCCTGAACTTGAATCACCAACATTGAGTCACATTCCATTGTGGGAAACTGATTGTGGACTTGAGTTTCAGCTTATTGATTTGGACCCACTTCCTGAACCTAGCCCGACTCCTGAACCCTTACTTGATTTAAGTTTCTTTCCTGAGTCGGTATTCGTTCCCATAATTACGACGTCCAAGTCAATCATTCCATCTTTTCACACTCCATTTTGGGACAAGGCGGTTGTCACAATTGACTCTGAAATTTATTATGAAATTTGGAAATTTGATGGGGTGGAAATTTTAAAAAATGATCACACATACATTTTCGTGGGTTATACAAGAAAAATTTTTGGTGGGTTCCTCCATGAAGTATTATGTTATCTTGATTGGGTAGCAACGCTTGACCCAATTAGACCACCACCGGAACCACCACCTTAAGGTAACTTCTGCCTTCCCTTGTTCTTTTTCATGCATATATGCATTCATTCATACATTGAGGACAATGCATGAGATAAGTGTGGGGGTGGGCTTTACTAATATACTAACATAGGTAGAAACTAACAAAAATTTGCTAAAAAAAAAAAATCTGAAAAAAAAATTTAAAAAAAAATGTTATAAAAAGGATAATACTTTGACTTATTTTTTGAAAGAAATCTAAGTTAGTTTTAAGGATTAGGAAAATCATGATTAGGATTTCTAAAAACTTGGTCAAAATAAATAAATTGTTGAATTTTTAAGTATAGGAGGAGAAATTGAATAAGTAGTTAGTCTTAATTTTTACCTTAATGAAATGTGCATACCAAATGCATATCTAGGATTCTAAGACAAAGACCTTGTGCCTCATACAAAAAAAAAAAAAAAAGAAAATCACTAATTAAGCTGATACATGTGCCTCAAGAAGCATAAGTATTCATGCCTAAAGGTGAATAAATAAAATAAAGTCCTTAGTTTTGGGGCCTAGTTCACTCGAATTTGAGTCCGCGGGGTGTTTTCTCACCTGGTGCCCTAAAGCCGACCGTTTGGAAGCCACCGACTTTAAGTTCGCTACATGGGTGGATTAGAAAGCCTAAGAAGACTAAGAAATATAATATATGTATTAACACATCTAATAATCAATTAGTTAGGTATGAGGGCCTCAAGAAGCCTTGATGCTTACACAAAAGAAAATTAGATGAATTATACATATTAAAAAAAAAGAGAAGAAAAAAATAAAGAGGCATGAAAGTCCAAGTTAAGGAATTCCTAGTAAAAATTCATAAGGATGCATATGATTTTTGGTAACGAAAAAGACTATACACAAAATTCAATTTTGATCCTTACTTAAAAAGGAAAACAATTCACCTTATAAAGACTAAGTTTGAAGAATGAATAAAAATGATAATCCTAAAAACTTATAGACTACTTAGTTTCTTCAAACGTATTTCAAATATTTTCTTTTTATGGATTTTGTGGGTGTAATCCGCTGAAAACCCTCACGAGACAACACTCGTCCTCTAGGGTAACCTAGAGGTTTAACGGCTTGTTGCACGTGCTAAGTGCAACCGTGATTCCTACGAAAGTGAGTTAGGTTAGATTAATTTTTCTTTTTCTTTGTTTTTACTCGAGGACGAGCAAAAAGATAAGTGTGGGGGTGTGATTGGTAGTGAAAAATGCATTTTTATCATAACATTTACCATCACATTTTCATATTTATTCATTTAATTCTGCACATTTATTAATAATTTGTAATTTATTGTGTGCAGGCCTTGAATTATTATTTTAACAATAAATAAAGCTTAAAGAGCCCAAAAACCCAGATCCAAGCCCACATTTGAAGCCCAGGTGTAAAAGTGCAAATATCAGATTGTCAAAGTGCAAATATACAAGGGCTAAAGTTGCAATTATTAAAGTTGAGGGAAGGATAGAATTCTACCCAACCCTAAACTCTTGCAGGATGAGCATAAAAGCCAAAGATGAGAAGGAAATTCGTTTAAAAGAGATTGGGAGAATTCAAAATCTAGGTAACTTGATTATCAAGTTACATCGAAATCCCAATATGAAGAGCCAGGATCATACTTCCAGAAGCTGGCGCCCACATGGACGGACCAGACGAAGCCACGCGCCAAAGCGCGTGGCCAGAAGCCACAAAAGTGCCGCGGAACCGCGGCAAAACCGCGGCAATCTAGTTGATCCAGAATCCCAGATTTCGTGGGCAAGTTCATCCAGGACTCCTCTGCCTTCTGCACCTATAAATATCCCCTGCAGTGCAACGTACAGAGTCGTCCAGAGGCGAGCCAAGGGCAAAAGCTAGGGTTTAGGTTTTAGGTTAGATTTTATTTTGTAAATTTTGTAACTGAGAGTGGAGATGCTTTCATGGAGGAAGGAATCATACTTGTACTGAGGTGACATTGGTGTAAGTTTTTATTTTCCCCCATTGTTAATAAAATCTGCTCGAGGTTGGTTTGTTTTTATTCTTGTTTCATTGTTTCTTTATTCTCGCCTTATCTTTGTTTTTCTAATCTTGTTCTATGTCATTGTTTCTTTCTCTAATGTCTTGCCCACCATGAGATCCATCTGCTTCGAGAATACCTAGCCGAAGAAGGAACCTTGATGGCCTATGGCGATGAACAGGTCTTCATAGTTGCTTTTTATTCCCTAGTTGCTTTTTATTCCATAGTTAAGAAGGCGGACGATCCTATATGCCATGCTTGTACGCCTTCGAAGGAAAGGAAAATCATCGCAACGGTTCAAATGGCAAGCAGACTAAAGAGATAAGTTTTCTTTCCTTTTCTTTTAGTTTCTTTTCTTTGTAGATTAAATACAACTCATCTCCATATTCTTTTCTACCACCCATTGTAAATACCACCATTTAACTAATAAAAATAAAAGCTTTAGAGTATAACTTGCTTAACGCTTCCATCGCAGTCCCTCCTTGAGGATCACGACCCGCATAGCCCTGCTACCGCGGATTAGAACTGAGACTTGCACATCTATTCTTAAGCTAACATATTATATTTTGTGTGTAGGAAAATTCAGTCAACACTTTTCCTTTCGGCACAAAGGATCGAAGTAGCATTCTCCTTCCTCTGCCGAAGTTTAACCCGAGCCTGCTGGTTAGATCATATCCCATGTTTTTCATCATTCTGAGTGCCTTTGGCTCATAATGACCGAACTGAGGGGGTTCTTGTTCGCTTTCTGATTCTTCATGATTCATTGGTTCGGATTCAATTCGTTCGAAAGAATTGGTCTTTGGCCTTTCCTTCTCGCTGGAACCATGAATATTGATTCTTGCGCATCGCCGACATTCCGACATGTTCCGAAGGACGATTTCACCGGTACATGCAATGATGTCAAAGCATCCATTGCCGACCAGAGATCGTCATCCACGTCAGTGCTAGTGTCTGACGGCACTGAATCAGAAGCAAACACAGAAAAATACGCTAAATCTAATTCTTCATTAATGTACCAACCGCCTACATCATCGACGGAGGTATTATCAACATTGGGCTTATTAATGCCCGTTACAGGTGGATCTAGCTCCCACACACACTCATCTTCCTCCAGCTCGGTGTCGGCTTCATTGCCAGAGTCTGGTTCCTCCGGTTGCGGGACTTCATCTGTCTCCACATATTCCTGATATAGGAGGGAATCTGTGAAATAATTCTCCACTCCCTTGAACAGATGCCTCTCGGCAATCAACGTTCGCACCTTTCTACTCTCGTCAATGTATTTCATGACTTGGTGGAGAGTAGAGGGAACGATAGAATTGCGATGAATCCAGGGTCTTCCCAGCAGTAGATTGTAGGAGGTGTCAGCATCTATGACGTAGCATGTCACCTCTGACCTTAGGTCCCCAATCTGGCATTTAAGCTTGACCTTCCCCATTGGACGGGTACTATTGGCATTGAACCCGTAAATGGTCGTTTGGGTAGGGCTCAAACGGTGAGTAGGAATCCCGAGATGTTGCATGACCCTGCGAGGCATGATGCTTAAGGCAGACCCGGGGTCTACCTTGATGCGGTTTACCTCAGATGATCCAATATACCCTGCGAAGTAAAGGGGTCGATCATGTTCCCTTTAACTTGCATGTCTTCTGCCGTGAAGGTAATGCAGGGAATATTTTGGGAGGCGTGGAGGCAATCCTCTACATCTTCCTCCTTTGGTAGCTGGGTCATGAAGACTTCAGCGTTAGCCAGAGCTTCTTGTAGAGCTTCTCTGGTCGACTTTGATAGTCTAAGAAGCTCATAAAGCGTAATCCGCGCTGGGATATTGGCTAACTGAGCCAGGACATCAAATCGGTAAGGTGCTGTGGATCCTTCCGCTACGTCCTTCGAAAGAACTCGAGCAAACCGAAGTTCATTTTGTTTCTCCCCGGGTTGCTTCGTGGAGGTTTTGGCTGGCTCTGCAGCAGGCCTTGGAGGAGTTACCGCCGTTTCGCCATACTTTTCCAAATATGGCTGCCCCGAACAGGTTTCTGCCACCAGCTGACTGGGTTCCGCGGCCAGAACTATTGTCTCCTCTTCTAGTCGGTCAGTGGGGGAATATCAGCTTCCGCTTCTCGAGAAGAGGCACACACCACGTTGCAAGATGAGGCCTTTGCTTTGCCTTTGGACTTCCTGCTGGTTACAGTAGTCCATTGCTGGCCATCAATAAGGTCGGGATGGACCCACATGACTTCTCTCCGAGGTGTGGGAACAGGTACTAAGCCCTTTTCTTGCTGTTGGTGAGGGTCTGTGTTGACCATTCTCAGCTCTCCTCTTGGGATAGGGACTACTCCAGAGGGTGTTGGAGGTTGCCTTCCAAACTGGAGGACTGACGTCATATTAGCCGTCACCTTCTTCTGCTCTGGTCGGAGTTTCAGTACCTCCGCGTCAATCAGGGCCTGAAGGATGTCCTTGAAGACATAACAGCTCTTGGTAGGGTGTCCCAACATCCTGTGGTACATGCAGTAGCTGGGATTGTCGGTCTTACCGACTTCCTCGGGGCGCCTAGCTTCAGGAAGCTTCAGTCGATTGCTCTTGTTGAGTAATTTGAAGAGCAAGTCGACATGTTCGTCCTTGAAGGAATACTGCTTGTTGGCCCGTGGTTGGCTTGAAGAGCCACTTCCCTTGACCGGTTGAGGTTTGACAGGGGACTTGGTCTCTGCTGCCAAGTTATCCTTCCTTCTTGTTTGGACGGATGTGTCTGGCGCACGCCTTGTCGACCTCTCAGGCCTGGGCTTACCTTCTTCCACTCTGACGCGGGCGACAATCTCCTCAGCCTGTTCACCCTGCTGGATCAGTTGCTTCCAGGTGCGGCTTTCAGCAACTCCTATTTGAGCAAGGAGTGAGGTTTGGAGGTTATGGCGGCATGTTTTCACAAGGGTGGCCGGGTCATACCACTTGGGCATCGGAGTGCCACGTTCCGAAATCTTTCTATGAAAGACTTAACGGACTCTCCCTTTCGCTGCTTGGTGGCTAAAAGGGTAGGCATGTTGACCTCCGAGTCATCTTCAAAGAAGCGAGTTAAGAAGAGCTTCTCCAAGTCGCCCCAATTCTTGATGGAGCCTTCTGGAAGCTTCATAAACCATTCAAAGGCCAGCCCTTTTAGGGTGCCGATGAATAAACGCGCCAGGATGGCGTCGTTATCTACCACATTCCCAGTTTGGGACTTGAAATAGTAGATGTGTTGGTTCGGTGAACCCTTCCCATCAAATGCTTGGAGGGTTGGAGCCTTGAACTTGGGCGGATATGGAACCAGGTCCCACTCGGCGGGATATGGGCGGACCACCCCTGCTTCTTGGAGACCTTTCCGATTGGTAAGGGCTTCAAGGCGCTGCTCCAACTGATTCATTCTTTTAGAATGAACCTTTCCCTGGTCTTGATCGTTCTTTTCCTGCGACGAGGACTTAGACGAACCAGAGGAGGGTTGGCCTTTCTTCTTGGAGTGTTCGGAAGATGAGTTTTCTCCCTCTTTTCGTTTGCCCTTAGACTTTCTAGGGGGAGATTTCCTCCTGTCTTCGAGCAATTGTGCGAGCATCTGTTTGAGAGAGTCGATAGATTCCCGCTGAGCAAGAATCATATCGAGTTGTTCCCTCTGGACCTGGGCTTGCTGATCCAGGCGCCGGGCTGTCTCCTCAGGAGTGCCCGTCATGTAGGTGAAAGCCTCTTTCTCTGTAGAAGAGTTTGAGGCCTGCGATTCTGCTACAGCAGAATGAGAGTCATTCATTTTAACGCCCCGGGCCAGGGCATTATAGTCGATCGGGGGAATGGCCCCGGTCCGGGTGCGAGTGTGTCGGTACACTCCTTCCGGTTCAGAGTCAGATTCATCCTCGGAACTGACTGCAGGTTGTTTTCCCCTGCTCCTGCTCGTCATATTTGCAGTGAGCTCTGGATACTCAGCGTCAGAGAACACCCTCCGCCTATGAGAGCGTCTTCTTTTGGCTGATGGGGGAATCAGGGTCAGCTGTCTAACTAAAGACTGCTGGTTCACGCCTGAACCGCAACGGCACTCAGAGAGCATGGAGATGAGCCGTTGGCAGCAACATGATGAAGTGGTTTGACTAGCACTTCTTTTCTTCGTCAAGTAATCTCTTAGATCTATGGAAAGAGGATCGAAGAGATTAGTCTCGCAACTTCGAGGGCACGAGGCATCTTTGGGCTGTACAGCCTGGACACGGAATTCAGAGGCGTGGTTCTCGCGCCGCAGCTGTACGACGCGTGTCTGGCGTCTCTGTTGAGATGAGACGCGACTGTCGCGTTGCTGCTTGGTGCGTCGGGGCAAAGACGCTTGAGAGTGAGTGGGCCGCTGGGCCCCATGCCTAAGGGCGCGTGCCTGCTGCACTTGACGAGGCGCGTAGGCTTCGCCTCGGCGTTTGGTGAGTTGGGCTTCAGAGGGCCTAATTTGGGGAGTCTCGCGTTTGGGCCGCCAAACGCGGACTTCGCGTGCTGGACACGGCGCGACTAAGGCGCCGGATTGAACTTTGCATCCTGCCTCAGTTGGACAATCAGAAGTTCCAACTTGCAGTTGACGCGTACGCCTCCTCTGTCGACGCTCAACGTTTCGGTTTCGTCGTGGTGGTGGAGAAAAGCCAACGACGACTTGGTGCTGAGGGAGAGGGTGGGCTGGCTGGACACCATGGATTTTGACCACGCGGGTCTCTTGAGAGACGCTGACGCGTGTGTTCCGCAAGGCGCGGTGGTCGCAACGGCAGTTGTGCCTGACCACGCGGGCCTCCTGAGAGACGTTGGCGCGTGTATCCTGCTTGGCACAGTTGGCTGCGACACCCTTCACAGCAGCAGCGTCCGAGAGTCTCAGAGCGGATTTCGGGGCAAGTCCCCGTAGAGACCCTGCGACAGACGCGGGTCTTTGGGTTCTTGGAGCCGGAAGAGAGAAACTCTTCATACTTTGCCTGGTCGAACTCGACGACGAGCGATTCGACCATCTTCCCCTTATAGAGGATGTCACCTTGCGCCACGATTTGTTCGTCAGTGACAAATGTAGTCCCCAGCGGAGTCACCATCTCTTGTATGCGTCGGAAAAGAGGGGATCAAATTGTAAAATTCTTTTGATTGGATAGAAGATTACAACAGATCGGTCTTCCGATTACAAGGGAAGGAGGATGTTGAGTCTTGAATCCTCCTTTTGTTTAAGGCTGGGTTCTTCGTGTGGCGATGGAGAGTGAATCTTGTTCTCCGTTGACCCGGTGAACGTCGAGATCTTCCGGGGCTTTTCTCTTCGGTGGTTGACGGAGTAACACAGCTCTGTCTATCAAAACTCTCAAAGAGAAGGTAGGCAAAGAGTAACTTGAACACAGCAAGTTCTTTGAAGGGTTTCTCTCTTTTCTCTCAGAGTTCTTTTCTCCCACAAATCCTCTGACTGAAAAATCCCACCGAAAATCTCCTTCCCCTCTTCATAGCGACGGGGCTATTTATAGGGGTTTTTAGGGGCGTACGTGCCTCCTAAAAACACTCCATAATGGGGGCTAACCTTCCCCGTTATGTGGGCCGTGATTGGCCCTAAAACTGGAACGGTTACAACTGAGACGCGGGTGTCAACCCACGCGCCTTGGAGCTGTTGAGACGCAGGTTTCGGCCCTCGCACCTTGATGCAGAGATGCGGGTTTGGACCCTTGCGCCTTGGTGCTGAGACGCGGCTTTGGACCCTCGCGCCTAGGTGCTGAGACGCGGGTTTCGACCCTCGCGCCTAGGTGCTGAGACGCGGGTAAGATTAACCTTGCGTCTTCGAATTCTGCTTTTCAATGGCTTAATTTTAGACAGCCTACAGTTTCTTCGTTTGAGTCTGGGATTTTGACGAAATGGCCTTGGATTCTTGGCTTTAACCGATCGATTCTGAGAGGATTCTTCTCAACCGTTTTCAACCTCTTGATTTTGCCCTGATTTATTGAGTGCGAATTAATTCTAATTTAATTCAGAATTTTGGTGGGCTTTGGGCTCATTTCTCTTCAACTCCTTAAAGATTGGGCCTGCAAATAAATTAGACAATTAATTAGGACAATGCAGGCTTTTATTCTATAATAAGTGTGGACATATGATATTAAATATGCAATATTAGCGACCAATCACAAGGGTCTAACATAACTTTTCTTTTTGTTTAAATATATATATATATATATATATTAACATTTTCTTTACTTTTAAAAACTTTTTGAAAATGGAAACAATACTTTGACATATTTTTGTAAGAAATTAATTTAATTTTAAGGAATAGGAAAATCTAAATTAGGATTTCTTATACTTGGTCAAAATAAGATTATTTGTTTGATTTTTAGGGTTAGGAAGATAATTTGTCAAAGTAATTTAGTCTTGATCTTTACCTTGATGAAGTATGCACACCTCATACACTTACACACTTAGGGTTCAAAAACAAAGATTCTTATGCCTTATAAAATATATATATATATATATATATATATATATATATATATATATATATATATATATATAAAAGAAAGAAAAGAAAGAAATAAGCAAATCTAATTATTGATTAGCTAGGTGCTTTGGCCTAAGCAAGCCTTAGTATTTACGCGAAAGATGATTAGATAAGTTTGAAAAAAAAAAATCCTTTGATTAAGCTGGGTATTTATGCCTAATAAAGCA
Organism: Agave tequilana; assembly: GCA_038442645.1. Taxonomy (NCBI): domain Eukaryota; kingdom Viridiplantae; phylum Streptophyta; class Magnoliopsida; order Asparagales; family Asparagaceae; genus Agave; species Agave tequilana. Next base: position 28,795 of record JAVJIF010012842.1, read on the forward strand.
TAAGTATTCACGCCTAAAGGAGGTCCATATAATAAAATTCTTAGTTTTGTGACCTTGTTTGCTCGAGTTCTTAAGTCCCTGGGTGTTTTCTCACCCGGTGCGCTAAGACCGTCTGGTTTGGGAGTCAACGATTAAAGGCTCGTTACATGGGCAGATTAGAAAGCCTAATAGAACTAAGAATACCACCAAATATATATATATATATATATATATATATATATATATATATATATATATATATATATATATATATATATATATATATAAGGCATAAGAGTTAGAGTTAATAAACCCTGAGTCAAAATTTCACAGTCACAAGGTGCATATGACTTAGGGTAAAGTAATAGACTATATGAGAAGTACAATTTGACTCCTTACTTTGATTGATAACAAATTTTTGAATGGAGACTAAGTTTAGGAGTGAAAATTTTAGTTTTCCTATAACTTATAGATTGCTTAGATCTTACAATTATATTTCAAATATTTTTTCTCTTTCAAAATGCTTTTCAAAAATACTAACTCTTTATTTCTCTTTCTTTATGGATTTTGTGGGTTCAATCCGCTGAAAACCCTCACGAGACAAAACTCGTCCTCTAGGGGAAACCTAGAGGTTTAACGGCTTGTTGCACATGCTCAGTGCAATCGCGCGACCTGCGAAAGTGGTCTAATAATCCATAGTATAGTTTAGTTATTTTGCTCGAGGACGAGCAAAAGATAAGTATGGGGGTGTGATTGGTCGCTAATATTGCATATTTAATATCATATGTCCATACTTATTATAGAATAAAAGCCTGCATTGTCCTAATTAATTGTCTAATTTATTTGCAGGCCCAATCTTTAAGGAGTTGAAGAGAAATGAGCCCAAAGCCCACCAAAATTCTGAATTAAATCAGAATTAATTCGCACTTAATAAATCAGGACAAAATCAAGAGGTTGAAAACCGGTTGAGAAGAATCCTCTCAGAATCGATCGGTTAAAGCCAAGAATCTAAGGCCATTTCGTCAAAATCCCAGACGGCCGCGTTTCCGCGGCCAGGTTGTGGCCAGGTGGCCACACCCTGTTGGTGGTCTTCCCGAGTTTCCCTTCTGCTTTTATCTTCAGTTGGTTTCTTCGTTTGAGTCTGGAATTTTGACGAAATGGCCTTGGATTCTTAGCTTTAACCGATCGATTCTGAGAGGATTCTTCTCAACCGGTTTTCAACCTCTTGATTTTGCCCTGATTTATTGAGTGCGAATTAATTCTAATTTAATTCAGAATTTTGGTGGGCTTTGGGCTCATTTCTCTTCAACTCCTTAAAGATTGGGCCTGCAAATAAATTAGACAATTAATTAGGACAATGCAGGCTTTTATTCTATAATAAATATGGACATATGATATTAAATATGCAATATTAGCGACCAATCATTAACCGATCTTGGTTTTCATGAATAGATAGAATCAAAACAAGTTTACACGGTTTGATGTATATTAGATTTATTCTATATACATCTATGCTTCAAGCATTTAAACAAACTTAGTTTGATAGTCTATTTCATGAATTTGGAGTTTTGGTATTTTAACAAAACTTATTTTTGGATTTTAAGTCAAAAACAATGATATATATATCTTTCATGTATATTGGATTATATCCATATACAACATGCTTCAAGTCATTTCAATATCATTTTTTATAATTGGATGAGTTTTTGACAAAACGATTTTTCATCTCAAAAATTCAAGTTTTGAAAAATACGGAATTTGGTTTTCGGTAAAATTTCTATAACACAAAAAGAGTTCAAAATGTTTGTAACTTGGTTTGATTTTTACTCAAACAAGTTTGTATTTCAAAGAGAATATAAAAACTTATTTTTGTGGTTTTTTAGAGATTTTATGGGATTTATTTGGTAACTAAAAACCCAAGTTTTAAATCCTGATTTCAGTCTGCCAGGCTCTGGCAGTCGACCGACCGGTCGACCAGATGTGCACAAAACGTGCACAAGGCCATATCAGTTGGCCGGTCGACTGAGCGGTCGACCGACTGAAGGCAACCCACTCTCAGGTTGCCCCGGTCGACCGGGCGGTCGACCGACAAGAGAGCCGTTGCTCTCTGGCTCAGGGCGCGGTCGACCGGGCGGTCGACCGGAAGGCTCAACGGTCACTTTTTTTACCGTTGGCTGATCGACTGGCCGGTCGACCGGAAGGCCATTCTGGGCCTAGTCAGCTGCCAACGGGCCGATTCTCTTGGGGCCTATATAAACCCCATTTGAGAGCTGTTTTGCAACAAGATTTTCAAGGAGAAAATTTCATACTCTTTTAGTGTTTTTCAGCAAAAGTTTTGGGATCAAATTCTTATTCTCTATTTGTTTTTAAAGTGTTTTTAATTCAAATAAAATAGTCTTTTGGAAATTTGTTTTTGGTCTAAAAATTCTATACCTATTTGGAGTTTTTCCCAAGTAATTTTCTTTGTTCAAAATACTTTGTTTTCTCACACTTGAACTTATCTTGCTATCCTCTCTATAGGATCTTTGTTTTGTGAGAAAGAGAATTGGTTTGTAGTCTTTTGATCACTAAGTTGTAAACCGTCCTACTTTGTGTTATCCCTCTTGTGTAGAGGTTGATTTTGGAGTGGTGGCTTTGTGCCCTATCCCTCTAGTAAGAGGTTGATTGGTGTTTGGCTTTGTGCTCATCCCTCAAGTATGAGGTGATTGATTTGTGGTGGCTTTGTGCCTAGCCTCTAAGTGTAGAGATTGTGTTTGTAATTGAGAGAAGAGTTGTGTACTCCCGATTGTATTGCCCCAAATCCTCAATGGAAGTTCCCTCTGTGGGAGTCCTGTGTGGACAAGTTAGTAGAAATCCTTCTGTGTGAATGCGGCACGTAGAGCTGTGTGCTCGAACCTCGAAACATATCCGTGTGTTAGCGATTGATCCACTTTCTCTAACTCTCTCTCTCTTTTTTACTATTCTGCCTTGCATCATTTCATATTGCCTGTTCATATATTATATGCTTGGCTTGTTTGTGTATGCCTCACTTGTGTCTAACCACGAGAGCTTCATATAGCACCTCAACTCTTATTCAGAGGAATCAAGAGAAGTTAGTCTAGAGCCCTTCACCGGAAATTCGGCTATACTCGTTGGTTACACTAAGTGTATTGCAATTTAGTTTTTAAATTCTGCATTTTGTTCATTAGATTAGCCGTACACCTATTCACCCCCCTCTAGGTGTACTTACAATTGGTATCAGAGCCTACGCTCCTGATATTTAGTTTAACCACCTAGGAGTGTGATCTTCGTTTTGCTAATCTACATTTGCATTTGCACACTTATATTGTTTACACACACTGATGGATTGCTTGTCACCTCCCATGTTTGATGTCTCCAACATTGACATGTGAAAATTTAGGATGTCCATGTATCTAAAAACCCTAGGCTTGCATGTTTTCCTTACCGCTACCATGAAATCCTATCTTGGTAATAGCAAGCATATAGAGGCCAATGCACAAGCCCTTGAGGCACTTAGAAGCACGCTTAATAAAGAATATTTGTGCTTAGTTTCTAACTGTGATTCCGCCTTTGCAGTGTGGAACACGTTGACCTCCTCCAAGCTACAAACGCCAACATTGTGGAGGATGAATCTAGTGGAGAATCCGAGCAACAATGCTACATGGTTTAAGGGAATGACTCCCTTGAGGTATATTCGGAATCTCAATTAGATGATGATGCTCGTTCTTCTTGTGATGATTATGTTGATGCAAATGCTATAAATGAAGAACTATCAATTGTATGTGAAAAATTATTAGAAAAATATAATCTTTTGAAAAAGAAAAGTGTAGGACTTAACGAAGAAAATAAAGATTTGTTTTCAAAACTTGATTTGACTTTGCAAGAGAAGAAGATATTTCAAGTTAACGTGACTCACTTAAATCCCAACTTGACCTTGCCCTAAAGGAAAATAAAATTTTGAAAAGAAGAAATGATTGCAATGATGTTTTGAAAAAAATGAGATCTTATTTTCAAAACTTGATTTTATTGTAAAGAAAATAATTCTTTGAAAATCAAAATTATTTCTATTTCAAAGGATTTAGACTTGGTTTCTAAGAAAATTATTTTTTTGCAAAATGAAATTGATTCACATGTTTGCCATGCTAGTGTAGCTTCACCTAGCTTACCTATTGCATGCTCCACTTTATCTTCTAGTATTAAAAATGATATAAATATTTTGAAGAAAAGTGTTGATTGTTTGGGCTCCACTTTGAGCCAATGTGCCATAAACCATACACGTTTGGAATCTATGTTTCGAAAGAAATAAGTTCCATCTATGCATGCACACCATTCACGGCATACACATGTGATTGAGATTTTCCTGCACACAAGAATACAAAATTTTAGATTTAAGAAAAGGTTGTGCAAGTTACTCAATACTATCCGCTGTAGCAAGGGCCAAAGAGGGTCGTGATCCACAGGGAGGGACTAGCGATGGAAGCTTGTTTAGTAAGTTATCGCTTTTTTATTTATTTGTTATTTACAATGGTATTTACAATGAAGAAGTGTGAAAGAGATTAGAAAGATGTTGTGTTGGTTATCTAAACTAAAGAAATAAAAGAAAGAAAACTATAAACTAAAAACACATACCTACCTCTTCTGCCATGTTTACCTTTGATCCGTTGCAACGACTTACCTTGTCTTTGAAGGCATTCAAGCATGGCGTATAGGATCTTCCCCCTTCTCGATCTACACTACGAAAAGAAAAGACAAACTATACTAACAAGAGAAGGCTTGCTCATCACCATAGGCCATCAAGGGCACTTCTTCGGCTAAGCAGTCTCGAAGCGATCAGATCTCATGGTTTGCAAGACATCAGAGAGAAAAAATAAAATAAAACAAGAATAGAAGAACAAAAATAAAACAAGAATAGAAGAACAAAAACAAAACTTGAGTTGATTCTATTAAAAAATAGAAGAAAAGTTTGACTTACACCGATGTCACCTCAGTACAAGCATGATCTCCTTCCTCCATGAAAGCATCCTCTACTCTCAGTTACATAAAGGAAAAATAAAAATTACAAAAAAACTAATTTACAAACTACAAAGCCTAAGAAAAACCCTAGATTTGGCTCTGTACTGTGCTGGACTCGACTGTACGCCCTTCTCTGTTACTCTGCAGGGGTATTTATAGGAGCTGGAAGAAGTAGAGTCCCAGTACGACTCCTCTAAAAAACCTTATCGCCAGACTCGTCAGGATTGCCGCGGAAACGCGGCTTGGGCCGCGTTTTCGCGGCCTTAGCTGTGTTCCTGGCCACGCGCTTTCGCGCGTGGTCTCCTCTGGTCCGTCCATCTGGGTTTATCCTTCTGGAAGTTGTATCCTGACTCTTTATTTTGAGATTTCGGGATAACTTGGGAAGCAAGTTACCCTAAATCCAAATCTTCCAATATCTTTTAACAACAAATTTGTTATCTTTGCACTCTCCTTCTTTGGCTTTTATCCTCATCCTGCAAGCATTTAGGGTTGAATAGAAGTCTATCCTTTCCCTCTTCTTTTAGTATTTGCAACTTTTGCAATTGGTAATTGCAACTTTGACATTTGATAATTGCAACTTTTGCATTGGGCTTGAACATGGGCTTTTGGGCTTCTTTTAAGGCTTTATTCTTTATTTAATTAATTACTCAAGTCCTGCACACAATAAATAATAAAATATTAGTAAATGTGCAAAATTATAGGAATAAATATGAAAATGTGATAGTAAATGTATTGATAAATATGCACTTTTTACTACCTATCACACCCCCACACTTATCTTTTTGCTCGTCCTCGAGTAAAAATTAATACATTTACTAGAAAAGAAAATCTAATCTATCCTAACTCACTTTCGTAGGAATCACGATTGCACTTAGCATGTGCAACAAGCCTTAAACCCCTAGGTTACCCTAGAGGACGAGTGTTGTCTCGTGAGGGTTTTCAGCGGATTACACCCACAAAATCCATAAAAAGGAAAATATTTGAAATATGTTTGAAGAAACTAAGTAATCTATAAGTTTTAGGATTATCATTTTTATTCATTCTTAAACTTAGTTTTTATATAGTAAATTGTTATCCATTTTAGGTAAGGATCAAAATTGAATTTTTGTATAGTCTTTTTCGTTACCAAAAGTCATATGCATCCTTGTGAATCTTTTACTAGGAATTCTTTAACTTGGACTCTCATGCCCCTTTTTTATTATTTTCTCTTCTCTTTTTTAATATGTATAACTCATCTAATTTTCTTTCGTGTAAGTATCAAGGCTTCTTGAGTCCCTCATACCTAACTAATTGACTATTAGATGTGTTAGTACATATAATATTTCTTAGTTTTCTTAGACTTTCTAATCCACCCATGTAGCGAACTTAAAGTCGGTGGCTCCCAAATCGATCGGTTTTAGGGCACCGGGTGAGAAAACACCCCACAGACTTAAGGATTAGAGTGAACTAGGCCACAAAACTAAGGACTTTATTTATAAAATCACCTTTAGGCGTGAATACTGATGCTTCTTGAGGCACATGTATCCAGCTTAATTAGTGAATTTCTTTTTTTTTTTTCAAAATTTTTTTTTAGTATTATTTTTTATAGGGCACAAGAGTCTTTGTCTTAGAATTTTAGATGTGTAAGTGTATTAGGTATGCATATTTCATTAAGGTAAAAATCAAGACTAATTACTTATTCAATTTTTCCTCCTATACTTAAAAATTCAACAATTGATTTATTTTGACCAAGTTTTTAGAAATCCTAATCATGATTTTCCTAATTCTTAAGACTAACTTAGATCTCTTTCAAAAGATAAGTCAAAATATTGTCCCTTTTTTCAAATTTTTTTTTAAAAAAATTTTGTTAGTTAGTATCTAACTACTAACTATGTTAGTATGTTAGTAAACCCTCCCCCTCACTTATCTCATGCATTGTCCTCAATGTATGAATGAATGCATGTATGCATGAAAAAGAAGAAAGGGAAGGCAGATGTTACCTCAAGGTGGTGGTTCCGGTGGTGGTCTAATTGGTCCACGGAATGCGGCCCAATCTACTTTTTGTGGAATTCGGAGGAACCCACCAGAAATCTCTCTTATATAACCCACTAAAATCTGTATGAACATTTTTTAAAAATTCCACCCCATCAAATTTCCAAATTTCATAATTATTTTCAGAGTCAATTGTGTCAACCGCCTTGTCCCAAAATGGAGTGTGAAAAGATGGAATGATTGACTTGGACGTTAGAAGTACGGAAATGAATACCGACTCAGGAAAATAACTTAAATCAAGTAAGGGTTCAGGAGTCGAGCTTGGTTCAAGAAGTGGGTCCAAATCAAGAAGTTGAAACTCTAGTCCACAATTATTTTCCCACAATAGAATGTGACTTAATATTGGCGATTCAAGTTCAAGAATGATAGGTGTGGGAATCAAAACTGACTCTAAAATATTACCTAAGTCGGGTAACAAAACAGGAGTCAATAATGATTCGGGAATTTGAACTTGATCACAGATTTGAGAATCTAGGTCACATTTCTCATTGAGTTCAATGTCATAAAAATGAGAACTTGCCAATTTATCCATGGGACTTTCAAAATTATAAAATTGGTCAAGTTCAATATGATCATCAAAAATGGGTTATTCAATTTCATGATGAATTGGCACAGGATACAATATTGACTCGGGGAAAGATTGAAATCAGGTGGAGACACCGAAGTCATTATTGAATCAGGAAGTAAAATTGAATCACTAGGTTGAGGTTCAAGATCATAGTCATTCTCAAGTTCTATTTCAGGAAATGAATAACTTGCCAAACTGTCAATGTCATTTTCAAAAATTAGAGTTTGGGCAAGTTTAAATGATTGTACTGAACTAGAATCTTGTTTTCCAAAGCAACTTGACTCGTCGGCTCTAACAGAATGGTTAGCGACATCAGAAATGGCCGAACGGTGAGAACGTAAAGTTTGAACCATAATATCTATTTCATGATCACGAGCAATTCTAGCCTGAGTCATGGCTTCAAGCATCTTTTCATAGTCGATTGGTGCATCATTTTGGTGTGATTGGACTTGAAAAGAGGAAGTATTGTTGGGACAATCGTGATGAAATTGTGAGTCGATCAGATTCTGTGATTGTTGCTTGGACTCACGTATCATCATGTCCAAGATTGATGGTGATTGTTGCTTGGACTCATGCATACTCATCATTTCCAAGATAGATGGTTTTCTATTTTGAACTGGTGGATCTGAGTATGAATCTTGGAAATATTGTTGACAAGGTGGATAAGGAGGACAAGTTGGTTGAAAATTGGACTCGGGGGAGGCGAATCTCCATGGACTCTATGAAGAGTTGAAATTGTTGTGAAAATTATGGTCATAAGATGGGGGGCATGGGTTATATTCATTCGGATAAGACCACTCCGGCACACTAGGTTGGTCAAAGTTATGATATGCCGGGTTGGTAATATCCGAAAAAGAGGTTGGTGTGTAATATGGATTAAAATTGGAAAAATTGTTGTTATAAGCCATATCACACAATACAAACAAAAAACAAACAAATAAGCAAACAAAGGGAAAAAAATTCTAAACTAAGTTAGGGTAGACCTATGACCTAGACGACTCCTAACTGGTTAGACTGTCCACGGGAGGTATAATGCAGACTTTGACCACAAGTTAATCAGCCAGGTCAGGACAATATTGGTGGGAGGTTTTCCGTCAAAGACGTTCCTTAATTAACCACCAATCTTCAGGCTTTCGGCCCTCAATCCCCTTCCTAGACACTGATTTGACAGGAGTCAAATTCCAACACCGGTCCCCCTTAGGATAATCTCCTAATTGAGTCCGAGATGTCCCTAGGGCCAACGTCTACTCATTTTTAGTTAGGCTTGGGTTAGTGAGTGTGACGGAGATGATTTGTGGGCCAAGGAAGGGTGATGAAATCCCCACCTTATCTTGTTAATGGGTTTTGCCCTTAAATTTTTTTGTGTACGTGTAAAGCAGTAGATAAGTAATCACTCAAAAGTAGTAAATCAGCCAAGAGTGTTTCCTAATCTATATGCAATGCAAACGTACCTTGTCGCCAGTACTCTTCAACAAAATTAAAAAAAATTAAATAGACACGTGCCTAAGATGCAAGAGTCTAATTTTTTTTATTTTTTCAATAAATAGGTTACTGTTAATTAATTAGCAGTGTGCAGGGTGATCACAGAGAAAAGTTAACAGAGCAGTAAACAAATCTTTCAATTTGCAGCAACCTACAGAAAACAGAGTGAGTAGTTCACTACTCAGGCCGCGAAAACGCAGCTATTGCCGTGCAAACGCGGCTCTGTAGTAGGCTCTGCTGCTCTGCCTTCGAGGGCAGAGGCACAGAGTTACTATGTGTCCTTTGCTGATGTTAGATTTCCTATTCTCTGAACCTGCAAACAGAAAGAATAAAAGAATTAGTTTTTTTTTTTAGAGAATAACTTACCGTCCCTCCCCGGCAACGGCGCCAAAATTTTAGTTGAGATTTTCCTGCACACAAGAATACAAAATTTTAGATTTAAGAAAAGGTTGTGCAAGTTACTCAATATTATCCGTTGTAGCAAGGGCCAAAGCGGGTCGTGATCTACAAGGAGGGACTAGCGATGGAAGCTTGTTTAGTAAGTTATCTCTTTTTTATTTATTTTGTTATTTACAATGGTATTTACAATGAAGAAGTGTGAAAGAGATTAGAAAGATGTTGTGTTGTTGGTTATCTAAACTAAAGAAATAAAAGAAAGAAAACTATAAACTAAAAACACATACCTACCTCTTCTGCCCTTTTTACCTTTGATCCGTTGCAACGACTTACCTTGTCTTTGAAGGCATTCAAGCATGGCGTATAGGATCTTCCCCCTTCTCGATCTGCACTACGAAAAGAAAAGACAAACTATACTAGCAAGAGAAGGCTTGTTCATCACCATAGGCCATCAAGGGCACTTCTTCGGCTAAGCAGTCTCGAAGCGATCAGATCTCATGGTTTGCAAGACATCAGAGAGAAAAAATAAAATAAAACAAGAATAGAAAAACAAAAATAAAACAAGAATAGAAGAACAAAAACAAACCTTGAGTTGATTCTATTAACAATGGAAGAAAAGTTTGACTTACACCGATGTCACCTCAGTACAAGCATGATCTCCTTCCTCCATGAAAGCATCCTCTACTCTCAGTTACATAAAGGAAAAATAAAAATTACAAAAAAAACTAATTTACAAACTACAAAGCCTAAGAAAAACCCTAAATTTGGCTCTGTACTATGCTAGACTCGACTGTACGCCCTTCTCTGTTACTCTGCAGGGGTATTTATAGGAGCTGGAAGAAGTAGAGTCCCGGTACGACTCCTCTAAAAAACCTTATCGCCAGACTCGTCAGGATTGCCGCGGAAACGCGGCTTGGGCCGCGTTTTCGCGGCCTTAGCTGTGTTCCTGGCCACGCGCTTTCGCGCGTGGCCTCCTCTGGTCTGTCCATCTGGGTTTATCCTTCTAGAAGTTGTATCCTGACTCTTTATTTTGAGATTTCGGGATAACTTGGGAAGCAAGTTACCCTAAATCCAAATCTTCCAATATCTTTTAACAACGAATTTATTATCTTTACACTCTCCTTCTTTGGCTTTTATCCTCATCCTGCAAGCATTTAGGGTTGAATAGAAGTCTATCCTTTCCCTCTTCTTTTAGTATTTGCAACTTTTGCAATTGGTAATTGCAACTTTGACATCTGATAATTGCAACTTTTGCATTGGGCTTGAACATGGGCTTTTGGGCTTCTTTTAAGGCTTTATTCTTTATTTAATTAATTACTCAAGGCCTGCACACAATAAATAATAAAATATTAGTAAATGTGCAAAATTATAGGAATAAATATGAAAATGTGATAGTAAATGTATTGATAAATATGCACTTTTTACTACCTATCAACATGCTTCCCACGTTCACTCCCATAACACGATGTATGCTTATGTGTACACTTGTACACATTATGGACGTAAGGGCCACCTTGCTAAATTTTATTATGATCGTATACATGATTCAAATTTAGCAACTAAATTTGTTTGGGTTAGAAAAGGAGCTAACCCCTATGGACCCAAAAGAGTATGGGTACCAAAATCCACCCCTATGCTATTTGATGTAGGTATGCGCTCTCACATGACATGAGAGTGATGGTACCTTGAGGTGGATGCGTTCCGAGCTTAAAGAGGACTATTTGGATGCATTACTTTTAAGAGAAGTTTGGTGGGAGGACTACCTTGTTTTGGAGACATAGAGATGTACCCTCATCGGTTTTTGGTAACAATCTCTAACTCCCATTTATGTTTACATACTTTTCATGTCATTGATTTTAGCATGTCTTGATGTTTCATGATTAGTATGTTATATGCCATGATATTAGATTAGTGATATACATGTTTAGTTATTTGAGACTGATTGAGAATTTAAGAATTTGTGAATAAAAAGAATGAAGTGTAGATTTCTTAGTCTCAATGCGAATCCGCTGTAGCAAGGGCTCAAGCGGGTCGTGATCCTCAGGGAAGGATGCGATGCAAGCTTTTCGACTCGATTCCTCTGTATCTTCAAAAATAGGAGAAAAGAGATTAGATTTGAGATATATGATATGAAAGATGTGGTTTTGCTGATCTTCTACCACAACCCTATTGCAAGTTAAGGAGATTGATCTTCATCTTGAGATGTATGTAATTCACCCTAGGTTATTAAGAATAATTCAAGTAAGAAAAACCAATACCAGATTCTAACTAAGTTACATTATTTAAAAGCCAAACTATGGTTCATCCTAACATCTAGGTACAGCTTAATAGAAGATGAATCTTAAATTTATGCTGTCCTAGTTCTTAAGTTTGAAGTCATGAAAAGTCTTTTTAATATGCAACCTAGATTAAGAATCTTAGTTATCTTGTTTAATCTTCAAGAAAAGTTGTTATTAAACCTAGGGTTTCTAGAGATGGTCATCAATCTGATCAAGGCTTAACTGCTCTAGGGTTGCTTTAAGAATTTCAGCAAACCACTAGAGAGAATTAGTTCATCATCATTTTTTTTTCTTTTCAATTTATATATTTTTTTTATTGTTTAATAAGAGAGATTAGAGAAAGAAAGAAAGAAAACAAATCAGAAGATCGATGATTAGAAACCAAACCAGAGAGATCACAGAAATAAAATAAAACTAAATACAGAAAATTAAATGGGAAAAAGGTAACCTTTATTGCAGAATAATCCTCCAATTACAAAGCTCCTTCTTCTCCACAACGTATATGAAATGAAAGTTACAATCTTGCAGAAAATTAAAGAAAATGGCTAAAAGAAAACCCTAATACGTCTCTGGATACCCTCTCTGCTGCGCCTGCAGGGATATTTATAGTGCAGAAGGTGATAGAGTCCCGGATAAGATCGCACACGAAAGTTGGTAGTCAGCTTCATCCAAAATGCCGCAGAATCTGGGCTTTTGCCGCAGATCTGCGGCATTTCTGTGGAATCTGGCCACGCGCTTTGGCGTGTGGCTTCTTCTGGTCCATCCATTTGGGCGCCTGCTTCTGGAAGCTGCATCCTGGCTCTTTATTCTGAATTTTTCGAGATAACTTAGTAATCAAGTTAACTTGATCTCAAATATCCCAAATCTTCTATCCACGAATTTCCTTCTTATCTTGGGCTTTTATCCTCATCCTGCAAGTGTTTAGGGTTGGATAGAAGTCTATCCTTCCCTTATCTTTGATATTTGCAACTTTTAGCCCTTGTATTTGCATTTTGACTTCTTGTAATTGCGCTTTTGCACCTGGGCTTCAAACATGGGCTTGGATCTGGGTTTTTGGGCTCTTTTAAGCTTTATTTCTTTATTTAATTCAACACTCAAGGCCTGCACACATTAAATAACAAAATATTAGTAAATGTGCAGAATTATATGAATAAATATGAAAATGTGATGATAAATATGATGACAATTATGCATTTTTCACTACCAATCACACCCCCACACTTATCTTTTTGCTCGTCCTCGAGTAAAAACAAAGAAAAAGAAAAATAAAATAAAAATTAATCTAACCTAACTCACTTTCGTAGGAATCACGGTTGCACTTAGCACGTGCAACAAGCCGTTAACCCCTAGGTTAACCTAGAGGACGAGTGTTGTCTCGTGAGGGTTTTCAGCGGATTGCACCCACAAAATCCATAAAAAGGTAAATATTTGAATTATATTTGAAGAGACTAAGTAGTCTATAAGTTTTAGGATTATCATTTTTATTCATTCTTCAAACTTAGTCTTTATAAAGTAAATTGTTTTCATTTTTAAGTAAGGATCAAAATTGAATTTTGTGTATAGTCTTTTTCGTTACCAAAAATCATATGCATCCTTATGAATTTTTACTAGGAATTCCTTAACTTGGACTCTCATGCCTCTATATTTTTTTTTCTTTCTTTTTTTTTTAAAAAATATGTATAACTCATCTAATTTTCTTTCGTGTAAGTATCAAGGCTTCTTGAGGCCCTCATACCTAACTAATTGATTATTAGATGTGTTACTACATATATTATATTTCTTAGTTTTCTTAGGCTTTCTAATCCACCCATGTAGCGAACTTAAAGTCGGTGGCTCCCAAACTGGTCGGCTTTAGGGCACCAGGTGAGAAAACACCCCGCGGACTCAAATTCGAGTGAACTAGGCCCCAAAACTAAGGACTTTATTTTATTTACTCACCTTTAGGCGTGAATACTTATGCTTCTTGAGGCACATGTATCCAGCTCAATTGGTGATTTTTTTTTTTATATTATTTATGAGGCACAAAGGTCTTTGTCTTAGAATCCTATATATGCACTAGGTATGCACATTTATTAAGGTAAAAATTAAGACTAACTACTTATTCAATTTCTCCTCCTATACTTAAAAATTCAACAATTTATTTATTTTGACCAAGTTTTTAGAAATCCTAATCATGATTTTCCTAATCCTTAAAACTAACTTAGGTTTCTTTCAAAAATAAGTCAAAATACTGTCCTTTTTAAAAAAAAAAATTTTTTTTTAAATTTTTAAAATTTTTTTTTAAATGTTAGAACAAATAAAGAGAAAAATATTTTTTTATTTTATTAATTAATCTTTTCTATGTTAGTAAACCCTCCCCCACACTTATCTCATGCATTTTCCTCAATGTATGAAATGCATGAATGCATTAAGAAAAATGTAAAGAGAGGCAAAAATAATAGTATACCATAATATGTACAACACATGTATCACTCTCACCTAGAGCTGCTTAGGATTCATCCCTCTAGCTTATTTCCCATCATTCCAATGGGTTCTCTTTATATTGCACAATGGGGAGACCAACATTTTTGTTTTAACTTTCTCTCCCCCAGTTTCATCTTCTTTAGGCTCTTCCTCATCATATGTCCACCTCCATTATTCAAAAATTCATCACACCTTTCAGTTGGAACTTCCTTGCCGAGAAATTCTAGCTCAGTTCCGTACATCTCCTCAAAACTTAAATCAACACTTTTCCCTGGAAGTGAATAATTAACCAACATCTCCTTAATCGGTGTATCTAAACACAGGAGTTCTTCTTCAAAGAGACTTTCGAAAGTTAAGTCAATCGGAGTTTCTTGAACTATATTCTCATGCGATATTTCAGTGCTTGGCTCTTTGAAGATACTTAGATCAAATCTTCATTTTTTAAAGGGAACTTTAAAATTATAATCCTCAACATGTGTCATCTTATCACTAAAATCGCACTTATCCTCAAATAACTTGTCAAGAAATAGAGACTCATTTTCACTTTCTTTTTCACAAATGTTCTCAATGAAGTTCACCTCAAATGTTTGGTCTTTTATCTTACGAGATTGGTTTTCCAGGTTGAAGACATTGACCTCTTTAGTCATGTTTCCAAAGGTCAACCTCATGGATCCATTCCTACAATTTATGATCGCATTTGCAGTTGCAAGGAACGGACGCCCTAGGATAACGGGAGTTTGAGACCGAAGAGTGGATACAGGTTCGGTCTCCAGAACAACAAAATCTACTGGGTAGATAAACTCCCCAACTCGGATGAGTACATCGGTAATTTCTCCTTTGGGAATTTTTATGGATCGGTCAGCTAATTGGATTGTAACCTTAGTCGGACTAAGTTCGCCCAACCCAAGTTGTTGGTAGACTGAGAAGGGGAGTAAGTTGATACTTGCTCCCAAATCAAGAAGTGCATGCTTAATTGCAGTTTGACCTATTGTGCAAGAGATGGTGGGGCAACCAGGGTCCTTATACTTGACAGGGATCTGGTTGGACAATAGCTCACTAATGTTAGTGGCTAGAAAAACTTTCTTGGGCACATTAGTCTTTCTCTTCTTTGTGCACATGTCCTTAATAAACTTGGCATACTTAGGGACTTGCTGAATTGCATCAAGAAGAGGTATATTGATCTTGACTTGATTAAAAATCTCGCGTACCTTATCCATTTGTGCACATTGCTTATCTTTAAGCCTATTTGGGTAGGGTGCGATGGGCTTGTGCATATCTTCGGCTGACTTGTCTTTTTTCGTATTGTTGGCATCAAGTTGAGATGGAGTGGGATCAGGCAAGCTGAATGCTTGTTTAGAACTTGATGGTGTTGATACTTGGTTATCAACTTGTTTTCCCGACCGCAATGTATGAATCGCATTGCACTGACTCATATGATTCTCTTCAGCCAAGTGAGCTTGACTAGAGTTCCTAGGGTTTGGGAATGGTTGACTAGGTAGAGTACCCTTTTGCCTTTCTTGCTGATTCATTTGCGTCTCTATCCTAGTCAAGACTTGAGCCAGCGTGTCATTGCTTTTAACGAGAGTGTCCACCTTTCTTTCCATATTGGAGAGCCTTGTTTCCATTTGTGAATATTGGAAAGAGGGTGGAGGATTTTGATAGGGCGGATTTTGAAAATTGTTGGAGAATTTGGGCCTAGTTTGATCATTGTTACTTTGGCCCCATGACAAATTGGGATGGTTTCTCCAACCGGGATTGTAGGTGGGCGAATATGGATTGTTGGCGGGCGGATTGTTGGTGGGCCTTGTGAAAGCCGCACTCATATGTTCGGGCAAGCTTTGATGCGCAATAAAGACGGGACATTCCTCGAACACATGGTTCATATTTTGACAATAAGTACAGCCCACCGAAGATGTTGGGCTGACTTAGTTCACAGAGACTGGTTCTTTAGTTTCAAGAGCCTCAAGTCTTCGCATGACAGCAGCTAACTTAGCATCGGTTGCTATGTTGGCCTCAATGGAATGGATACCTCCTTTAGAAGAAGTAGGGTCATTAGTCCTAAATTTTTCCAGAGTAGGTTCCCATTGGATGGTATTTTCAGCTAATTGCTCATATAATAACCATCCATCAGTTTCGTCCTTTTTCAGAAATCCTCCTTGGCACATGATTCTAACAATGTCTTAGTTTGATATTCTAATCCATCATATAGAACTTGGCAAAATCACCATTTCTCTATCCCATGGTAAGGGCATTGGGCAAGGAGGTCCTTGAAACGTTCAAAATATTTCCAAAAAGGTTCATTGGCTGTTTGCTTAAACTGTAAGATGTTCTTCCTAATCAGTGCAGTCTTGTGGACAGGATAAAATTTTTTAAGAATGCCTTAACAAAATTATCCCACGAAGATATTGAACCGGCCTCTAGACTGTAGAGCCATTTCTTTGCTAAATCCTTCAAAGCAAAGGGGACAAACCTAAGTTTGATGCCATCTTTTCCTAACTTAAGAATATTCATCATGAGACATACTTTCTCAAATTCCCTTATGAAGAAGTATGCATCCTCGGAGTCAAGTCCATGAAATTTCGGAAGGGTGTTGATGTATTGTGGCTTAAGCTCAAATGGGTCAACACCTTCATCGTTAAGCTTGATGCAAGAAGGAAGAGAGGTCCTAATAGGATAGAACCTATCTTGAAGTGATATTGGTTGTGCCATGTGTGGGTCGGGCTTTTGCTCGGGTGGTGAACTAGTTCTAGTTAGCCTGGATGTAAGTGGGTCTCTCGACCAAGCGGACATGCACAATCAGCAAACAAGTTCACCCAATCAATCAATAAAAAAGAAAAACAATCAAAGATCCTAATCTAGGGTAAGCCTTGACCTAGACGACTCCTAACTTTAGATTGTCCTTAGGAGGTCTATTGTCGACGTTAACCACAAGCTAATCGGCCAGGTAGGTGGCAAGACCGGTGGGAGGTTTTCCGTCAGAGACGTTCCTTAATTAAATAACCACCGTTCTTCGGGCTTTCGGCCCTCAATCCCCTGCCTAGACACCGATTTGACAAGAGTTAATTTCGAACAATTTTCCTCCTTCGGTCAATCTCCTATTGAGTCTGAGTTAACCTAGGGCCAACGTCTAGTCAAATTTTACTTAAGGTTAGGGTTGTGAGTGTGACGGATATGATTTGTGGGCCAAGGAAGGGTGATGAAATCCCCATCTTATCTTGCTTATGGGTTATGCCCTTAAGATATTTTTGTGTACGTGTAAAGCTGTAGAAAAGTAATCACTCAAGAAAACAGTAAACAACCAAGAGTGTTTCCTAATCTATATGCTATGCAAACGTACCTTGTCTCCAGCACTCTTCAACAGAATTAAAAATTAAAATAGACACGTGCCCTAAATGCAAGAGTCTAATCTTTTTTTTTAATCAACAAATGGGTTAATGTTATTAATTAGCAGTTGCAGAGTGATCACAGAGAAATATAATCAAAGCAGTAAGCTATTTTTGCAATTCAGAGCAACCTGCACAAAACCAGATTAGTAGTCAACTACTATTGCCGCAGAATTGCGGCCCTGGCCGCGGATCTGCGGCAAATATGTAGGCCCTGGTGCTCTGCCTTCGAGGGCAGAGGACTGGGTTGTTGTATGTCCTTGCTACTGCTCTGTTTTCCTGTTCTCTGTATCTGCAAACAGAACGAATAAAGAATGATTAGAACGAGGAAATCGTGCCGTTCCTTCCCCGGCAACGGCGTCAAAATTTGATTGAGAATTTAAGAATTTGTGAATAAAAAGAATGAAGTGTAGATTTCTTAGTCTCAATGCGAATCCGCTGTAGCAAGGGCTCAAGCGGGTCGTGATCCTCAGGGAAGGATGCGATGCAAGCTTTTCGACTCGATTCCTCTGTATCTTCAAAAATAGGAGAAAAGAGATTAGATTTGAGATATATGATATGAAAGATGTGGTTTTGCTGATCTTCTACCACAACCCTATTGCAAGTTAAGGAGATTGATCTTCATCTTGAGATGTATGTAATTCACCCTAGGTTATTATGAATAATTCAAGTAAGAAAAACCAATACCAGATTCTAACTAAGTTACATTATTTAAAAGCCAAACTATGGTTCATCCTAACATCTAGGTACAGCTTAATAGAAGATGAATCTTAAATTTATGCTGTCCTAGTTCTTAAGTTTGAAGTCATGAAAAGTCTTTTTAATATGCAACCTAGATTAAGAATCTTAGTTATCTTGTTTAATCTTCAAGAAAAGTTGTTATTAAACCTAGGGTTTCTAGAGATGGTCATCAATCTGATCAAGGCTTAACTGCTCTAGGGTTGCTTTAAGAATTTCAGCAAACCACTAGAGAGAATTAGTTCATCATCATTTTTTTTCTTTTCAATTTATATATTTTTTTTATTGTTTAATAAGAGAGATTAGAGAAAGAAAGAAAGAAAACAAATCAGAAGATCGATGATTAGAAACCAAACCAGAGAGATCACAGAAATAAAATAAAACTAAATACAGAAAATTAAATGGGAAAAAGGTAACCTTTATTGCAGAATAATCCTCCAATTACAAAGCTCCTTCTTCTCCACAACGTATATGAAATGAAAGTTACAATCTTGCAGAAAATTAAAGAAAATGGCTAAAAGAAAACCCTAATACGTCTCTGGATACCCTCTCTGCTGCGCCTGCAGGGATATTTATAGTGCAGAAGGTGATAGAGTCCCGGATAAGATCGCACACGAAAGTTGGTAGTCAGCTTCATCCAAAATACCGCAGAATCTGGGCTTTTGCCGCAGATCTGCGACATTTCTGTGGAATCTGGCCACGCGCTTTGGCGCGTGGCTTCTTCTGGTCCATCCATTTGGGCGCCTGCTTCTGGAAGCTGCATCCTGGCTCTTTATTCTTAATTTTTCGAGATAACTTAGTAATCAAGTTAACTTGATCTCAAATATCCCAAATCTTCTATCCACGAATTTCCTTCTTATCTTGGGCTTTTATCCTTATCCTGCAAGTGTTTAGGGTTGGATAGAAGTCTATCCTTCCCTTATCTTTGATATTTGCAACTTTTAGCTCTTGTATTTGCATTTTGACTTCTTGTAATTGCGCTTTTGCACCTGGGCTTCAAACATGGGCTTGGATCTGGGCTTTTGGGCTCTTTTAAGCTTTATTTCTTTATTTAATTCAACACTCAAGGCCTGCACACATTAAATAACAAAATATTAGTAAATGTGCAGAATTATATGAATAAATATGAAAATGTGATGGTAAATATGATGACAATTATGCATTTTTCACTACCAATCAGAGACACCCTTGTTTAATATGGATTTATATCTTTTTGTTCTCACATTTATTTTAACTAATGTATATGTCCTATATCTATGCATGTGCATGTACATAATGATCATATGTATGTTTATGAGTTTTGTTTTGATTTCTATGCTTCATGTTTTGATTACATGTTTAGATGTTAGTTTTCATTAAAACTTAGATATATACAAGTACAACTAGTGAGCCACAAGTAGACTATTATGTGTTTATACTTAAACGCTCATTTGTACTTATTAGATGTACAAGTATAGCCTAGTTTTGATTATTCATGCATTTGACTTGTATTTCTATTTTGTACATGTTTTTTTTCATGTTTATATTTAACTTCATGTATATGTCTATTTTGTCCAAATTAATAGCTATACATATACATCCTTGAGCCACTTGCCTTCATGCATATACTTTTGTGGACTCATTTAGATTTGGATATGTATGTATACTTTAGTTTGCACATGACATACATATACCTTGAAGGATTCTAGTTTTGATGATTTTCATATTTTTAAGGAATTTCATTTTGAGCTTGATTGCCTATTTTTATGATAATGTGTTTCACATAACTATTATACACTCACATTATTTAATGTTTACTCATGTTTTGTTTTCATGAGACTATATATACTTTATAGACCATTGAGTGTATGATGATCATATGATTTTCATATTTTTCATGGAATATATTTTTGTTTTATTCCTTACTTGAAGGATTTCGTATTAGTTTACAAATTTTTCTTATAACTAGTTCGTATTCTTCATTTTGGAAGAGTTTTCAATTATGCTAAACTATTTTCAAACCTATTTTTAAAACCCTTTCCATTTAAGGGCGGTTGGTTGGGCGACCATGCCTTGTATGCTTATTATTGAAAATCCTTTTAAACATGTGCATGAAATGGGTGGTAGGAAATATGAGTTATACACTTGATCTTATTATGTTTTTCAATTGGTATCATTGGATCTTTTCAATTGGTATCACTATTGACATTCTTTTTGTATAGTCATATATGTTTTTATATATGTATGCTTACACTTCAAATAGTATCAATTTCGATTGGTATTCAATTTTTCATACATATATATGTTTTATTTGTGCTTACTATATCTCTATATCTTTGAACACAAATTTTAGTTATGCTAAGCTTGATTTCTTAAATGGCTATTATATTTCAATTGATTAATTTTCAATTGGTATCTTATACAAGCTTATGCATCATTTTATTTGGTATTTCATAAAGGGGGAGAAAATTTATATTTCACTTTTCAAGTGGTTTTGTTTACCTTTCGTATTTTACTCCCACACTTTATGAAAAATGATTGAAAAAGGATATTTATTATTGTTGGTATCATATGCTTCTAATAAAAATTACTTTCCAATTGGTACTGATCTTTACAATTGATATCAAGATTATCTATATATCTTTTAATTGATATCAAAATTTTAGTTGGATTCGTCAAAATGATTTATTTACTTACAATTGGTATTTAAATTTATGTTAAAAACATTTGTTTTATATACTTTCAATTGGTATGATTTATTGATATCATGATGCACTAATTTGATATATTTTTTTTCAATTGGTATCATAAAGCTTTGATTTGATTTCACCCCTTATTGATATTTTTTTGTTTAAGACAAAAAGGGGAGAACATTGTTTTATTGTTCTCTTTGACCCCTTTATTGATGATTGACAAAAAGGGGAGAAGTATTTGTGAGTTTATATGCATGTTTATTGGTTTATTTGAGTTTCAATTTGGTATCAAGAGCTTTTACTGTTTCATACTTTGTTGTTTTGTTTTATTGATATCAAGAAACTTTTGTTAAAATTTTTATTGTTGGTATCAAGAGCTTGTATTGATTATCTTTCAATTGGTATCAAGAATTTTTTTTATTTTATTGATTGGTATCAAAAGCTTTCAAGAGTTTTTTTTTTATTGATTGGTATCAAGAGCTTTTATTGCTTTTATTGATAAAAGTTTTCAAATTAAAATTTTTATTGGTATCAAGAGCAATTATTTAAGAATATATTTATTTCAAAAAGGAAAAGGAATTTATTTTAAAAGTTTGGTATCAAGAGCATGTTCATTTCATTATTTTATGCATATTGATGCATATTCATGTTTAGCATTTATTGCATATATTTTATTATTTATTGCTATGCATGAGTTAAGGGGGAGCTTCTTTGAAGCTTAAACTTTAATCCATGTATATATAACTCCATGAGTTTTGTCATCATCAAAAAGGGGGAGATTGTTGGCCCAGAGGCCTTCCACTCTAGTTTTGATGATGATTAACTCATGTAGTTATTGTTTACTAATAATCTTGTGATATTTAGTTTCAGATACGTAACCAAGATATTAGTAGGTGATTAGCTTCAACAAAAGTATTTTGGAGCTTTCACATGGTGATTCAAGAGCCCGAGCGTCAAAGTTCATATCTAGTACTCATTGGAGCCAAGCTCGGTGGATCACGTCTTGATCGAGTCGATTTGGAGACGGAGCTCTACAAGAAGACTTTGGTATAGTGTTTAGTTTATAGTTTAGATCCATTGTTAAAGATTAGATAGTGTGATATGCTCAAGTTCACAACACACACACTTGTTTAAGTTTCATGTTTTGGTTTTCGGTTTTTCGTTTAACCAATCTTGGTTTTCATGAATAGATAGAATCAAAACAAGTTTACATGGTTTAATATATATTAGATTTGTTCTATATACATCTATGCTTTAACCATTTAAACAAACTTAGTTTGATAGTCTATTTCATGAATTTGGAGTTTTTGTATTTTAACAAAATTATTTTTGGATTTTAAGTCAAAAAATAATGATATATATATCTTTCATGTATATTGGATTATATCCATCTACAACATGCTTCAAGTCGTTTCAATATCATGTTTTTGTATTTGGATGAGTTTTGAACAAAACGATTTTTCATCTCAAAATCCAAGTTTTGGAAAATACAGAATTTGGTTTTCGGTAAAATTTTCATAACACAAAAGGTGTTCAAAATGTTTGTAACTTAGTTTGATTTTTACTCAAACAAGTTTGTATTTCAAAGAGAATATAAGAACTTAGTTTTGTAGAATTTTAGAGATTTTATGGGATTTATTTGGTAATTAAAAACCCAAGTTTTAAATCCTAATTTCAGTCTGCCAGGCTCTGGCGGTCGACCGACCGATCGACCGGACCAGGAGCCGGTCGATCGGAGCGATTGACCGGATGTGCACAAAACGTGCACAAGGCCATATCAGTTGGCCGGTCGACCGACTGAAGGCAACCCACTCTCGGGTTGCCCCGGTCGACCGGGCGGTCGACCGGCCAGAGAGCCGTTGCTCTCTGGTTCAGGGCGCGGTCGACCGAGCGGTAGGTCGACCGGAAGGCTCAACGGTCACTTTTTTTACCGTTAGCCGGTCGACCGGCCGGTCGACCAGAAGGCCATTCTGGGTAGGGGTGAGCATCGGTCGGTTCGGTTCGGTTTTTGCTAATTTTTTCAAAACCGAACCGAACCGATTAGACTTAGTAACTGAACCGAACCGAACCGACTCAGTTCGGTTCGGTTTTTTCGGTTTTTTCGGTTAGGCTCATATATTTTCATCATTTCTTACATTTTTTAATCACCATTTTATTATCACCATTATATTATCATCCTTTAATATCCTAATCTCAAATATCCAATACCCAAATTAGAAATAAGAAAACTACCCTAACCTTAATGTGAATTGAAAATTTCATGTTCTAAAACTTTTACACTGTATTTGAGTTTTTATATCAAAGCTTGCATAATTAATATTAACTTTTACTAACAAGATTACAAAAGAAAGAACTATATTAATATAAATATTATTCTCAATTATGATAGTGTACTTAACATGGTTTTCACGTGTTCAATATAAAAAGATGATATTGCTAGGACTAATGAGATAAGGTTCCACCTGTTTTTTTATGAACTATATGACTTACTAAATTGAATTTGGGTGGGGTAACACATAGGGTGAGAAGTTCGGTTCGGTTCGGTCGGGTTCGGTTTTTGTAGCCCAAAACCGAAAACCAACCGAACTAGAGCGGTTCGGTTCGGTTCGGGTTCGGGTTTCGGTTTTTGGTCGGTTATTTCGGTTATAACCGAACTCTGCTCACCCCTAATTCTGGGCCTAGTCAGCTGCCACGGGCAGATTCTCTTGGGGCCTATATAAACCCCATTTGAGAGCTGTTTTGCAACAAGATTTTCAAGGAAAAAAATTTTATACTCTTTTAGTGTTTTTCAGCAAAAAGTTTTGGGATCAAATTCTTATTCTCTATTTGTTTTTAAAGTGTTTTTAATTCAAAGAAAATAGTCTTTTGGGAATTTGTTTTGGTCTAAAAATTCTATACCTATTTGGAGTTTTTCCCAAGTGATTTTCTTTGTTCAAAACACTTTGTTTTCTCACACTTGAGCTTATCTTGCTATCCTCTCTATAGGATCTTTGTTTTGTGAGAAAGAGAATTGGTTTGTGGTCTTTTGATCACTAAGTTGTAAACCCTCCTACTTTGTGTTATCCCTCTTGTGTAGAGATTGATTTTGGAGTGGTAGCTTTGTGCCATATCCCTCTAGTGAAAGGTTGATTGGTGTTTGGCTTTGTGCCCATCCCTCAAGTGTGAGGTGATTGATTTGTGGTGGCTTTGTGCCTAGCCTCTAAGTGTAGAGGTTGTGTTTGTAATTGAGAGAAGAGTTGTGTACTCCCGGTTGTATTGCCCCAAATCCTCAGTGGAGGTTCCCTGTGTGGGAGTCCTGTGTGGACAAGTTAGTGAAAATCCTTCTATGTGAAGGCGGGGACGTAGAGCTGTGTGCTCGAACCTCGAAACATATCCGTGTGTTAGCGATTGATCCACTTTCTCTAACTCTCTCTTTTACTATAGTGCCTTGCATCATTTCATATTACTCATTCATATATTATATGCTTGGCTTGTTTGTGTGTGCCTCACTTGTGTCTAACCACGAGAGCTTCATATAGCACATCAACTCTTATTCAGAGGAATCAAGAGGAATTAGTCCAGAGCCCTTCACCGGAATTCGGCTACACTCGTTGGTTACACTAAGTGTGTTGCAATTTAGTTTTTAAATTCCGCATTTTGTTCATTAGATTAGCCGTACACCTATTCACCCCCCTCTAGGTGTACTTACACAATCTTGTAGGGTTTAAATGTCTTCTACATGTTTCATCTGCAGTCGGGTTACCATTCAGAAGTCAGTATTTAGAGTTCTTCACAGTTATTCTATATACTTGGCTATGTCTTTCAGAGTTAGCAACGCCCAGTATGTAGAAATTCTTAATTATTGGTCTTCTTGATTTATACTCAGTATTATCAGGGTTTTCTTTATCTTGAGTATTCTGATCTATTCTCGAGGAATTAGTATGTATGTAGTACATCAGTAATTCTACTGCAGAAGGACAATGTCATGCCATGAAGGGTTTTATATTATATTATGGATTACAGCACTACAGATTTTTATGGATTTCATCAGCTTTAGTTCACAGTCTGATTGAAGTATTATTGATTATCTCATCAAATCAGCTCACTTTATATTATTCAGAATGGGTTAGTCTTTTGAAGTTCTGGCAGTGTTCTTTTATAAGCAGACATCAGATCAGTATTATTATGACACCGTCAGAGGATATATATATATATATATACGACAGAAGTGCAGAGATGCTTCAGTCTTGAGTTTACCGTTCAGTCGATTTGGGACAACGGCCAACAATTATTCATATCTTGATTGGCATAATTCTCATTCCTATCCTTTTTGTGTTCATCTTTCCCTTATCGAAATTGCGAGGACGCAATTTTTTGTAAGGTAGATGGAATGTAACACCCCGCTTCCGGAATACGAACTTAGTTGCGTATTCATATTTTTTGATCGTATTTTTTAATTTACTTCCTGTATTTGTTTTGTATTATGAAATATATATATGATTATTTTGCCTTGGATCTGGATTCGTGAATTCGGAGTCAGCCCTAGTCTGAACCAAGAGCCCGATCCTAGAGTATTGCTCGATTTAGTCTTTCTGCTATTTTGATTTGATCGATTTTAGTTTCAAATATTATTTTCAAATATTCTAGATTTTTCATGATTTTCTGAAATTTTCCTAAATTAACTTGTAAATCTTCAAACCGGGGTCGACCAATACCGCTACTCGATTCTCGGATTTTTAGTTTACAAACGGAGTTAAAATTCTAAAAAGGCTTTCCCATAACTTCTTAAAATCACATTTTCTATCTAAATACTTTTTCTGAGGTTTTTCTAAATTTATCGATATTCCACTAGATTTGGTGTTGGCCAGTATCGCTGGTTGATTTCAGGAATTTTAATTTACAATTGGAATCAAATTTTTGGATTCTGCTTTCATATAACTTCTTAGAATTATATTTTCTCCTTTCATGCATTTTTTGAGATTTTTCAGATTTTATCAAAATCCGGCCGATCTGGTATAGACCAGTATTGACGGTAGACTTTAAGATTTTTGTTTTGAAAACGTATCGAATCTCTGAAAACTGATTTTGCCAAAATCTTAAAATAATATTTATTATTTTTGAAAATTTTTGAGAAGCTTTCCGAGTTACTTCATTTTTCAGGCCTTTTCAGAGTTTTCGGTGTTTTCCCCAGATACCGGAACTTATCCAAATATTATATTTATATTCCTCTCATTTTCTCTCTCCTTCCTCAGACACGAGTCTCACCAAATATGAATTCGATCAATAAATGCAGAGATTCATTTCCGTTCTGCATTTAATGCCTTTCAAGTCAGCTCTGACCAAGTCATTACGACTTTTGTCTTTTCTGTTAAACGCAATCTCATGTTTTTCTCCTGGACGCGGATCTCATCTCCGCATGTAGTTCACTTTTGCTGAGACGCAGCCCATTTTAGAATGAGACGCAAGTCTTATGTCTTTATCCCTTTTAAACTAATGGCAAACTTGTAATATCTCTAAATCCCTTTATATATACCCACCCCCTTTTCTTTCTCTCTTTCATTTTTTTCCTTTCTTCCTTCTTCATTTCCAGCCAACAGAGAACAACCAGCAGCCCCCATGGTCGTGCTACCTCCCTGGCCGGCCTCCATCTCTACCCGTTTCACCACCAACTCTTCCACCATTCTCTCCTCCATCTCCTCCTCCATTTTAACAACACCACCACCACCACACCACCTTCTTCTTCTCTTTTTCCACCAAACAACCCATTATCATCAAACTTCACCATCATTTCCATCACAACCTTCACCACTTTCGCCACCAATAACCACGCCATCTTCCTCCCCTCGGAATACTTTTCCAATGAGCTATTGCTTCACTCTCCGAAACCCCTTTTGTAAACTCCATTTTTCTCATTTTAACTAAACTTGCACCCCACAATTTGCTTGGGCTTGGAGCTTTGGCCACCTTCTCCGCCAACTCCGGCCGCCGCCGGCGACGCCGGGCAAGCCATGGCCGGGCTTCCTTCCTCTCCCTTTCCTTCCTTCTTTCTTTCCTTCTTTCTTTCTTTTCTTTTTCCTTTCCTTTCCTATTTCTTTCCTTCTCTATTTTCCTCCCAAACCTTGCGCTCCCCTTTTTCTCCCAAAACTTGTGTCCCCCTCTCACTCTTTCCCTGCGTCTCTCTCACTTCTCCCTGTCTCCCTCTTTCTCTTATATTTAATTGCTAGACGTGGCTCACCCCCCGCCTTCAAGCGATTCCTTAACGCGACCTTCGTGTTCTTGTATCAACGCGACGCGGAGTTCATGCTCGTGTCTGCGTTCTTCTCATGTTATGACTTAAACGCGGGCCTCGAACCCCGCATTTGTGGAAATCTACATGATGCGACTCCCGCGTCTGCGACTCCCGCGTCTTCATTCTATCTCCTCCTTTTTATTGGAACGCGTTTACGCGTTGGTTTCCTAGATTCCGGAGATCAGGGATTTCACAGTATTTTCTGAAGATTTAGGCGAGTGTTCTCGCTTTCCTTTTGGCTTCCCCTTTCATCGGGTCGACTTGTATTATTCATGATTTGTGCTGTTTGGAACTAACACTTTCTACAGGTACCCTAACCACTGGGTACAACATTTGAGGTTTAAAGTCCTCTGGACTTTCTCTATGCTACGCCTGGTAGGCGGACCTAGTGTCAACACTTTACCGCTTACTCCGTTCGAGTATAGTTACCCCATGAGCATGGCTTCCCCGTGAGCGGTAGTATGGCGTTCATACGCTTGCTACGACACATGTCTAGCTACGTTACGAGCGGTAACCATGCGAGCGTGATAGCATTTAGTGTTGTACATTAGCTTCGCTTCAGCTTGCTCAGCTCTGCTTGATTGTGCTCAGTTATTATTCAATCACTTGCCAAGTACATGCTTGATATATTAACATTTGACATGCTATTACTTGATACTTACCATCTACATGATAATACTGGACACCTGTTTGTATCACTCTCACGATATGTTATCACCTGACATCGGACATGCTACTACTTGACACCTTCTTCTTGCTATGACATGACTTATCACCTGCCTCCTAACATATTAATACTTAACCTGTGATTATCACATTTACGGAAATACTATACTTGTTATCCTGTATTAAATACAGTGACTTTAATCTTGTACTTGTTATCCTGCATTATATATATACAGTGACCTGAATCTACAGTATTCATGTACTTCTGAATTCCTGATCATGTCTCGCACCTCTATTCCCGTAAATTGATAATTACATAATAAATCATAAAAAGGAACAACTTACATCAAGTCAGGGGAAAACTTGCGGCTATCAATATATGTTCGTGTTTAGAGTGGTACTAGGCATGTTGTACAACTAAAACTTTCGGTCTGACCTGTGGGCCTCCAGGCGACCGAGAGGAGCGCTGACTCCCTCCTTCCTGGTACTATCTTGATAAAGGGCATCCTATAAGACCCTCCTGATCGCCTTGTGGCAGGTTCCGTCCACCAGCAACGGAACAATCCTGGGCCGTGGTCCCGGGTATATAGGGACCCACTGTAAACATTATTCGTTGATACCCCCATTGGTTTCCAATAACAACCTTACTTTACTCAAATGTGGATATATGTGTGTTGGGACGCTATTTCACATATCTAGACATCAGGGTAAGATGAGTAATAATAATAATAAAAGATGCCAGCTATGAATCTGTAGTATGCTTTGCCATGGTTGATTGTATCGGGTTTTACTTCGGATTTCCGGTTTTATGATTATCATACTATACCCGTTCATATCCTGCCTTTCCACTTGTGTTCTATTCTACCAGTCTCATGCTCTTATCTTATCATATCATGAGTATTTCCTGCCTGATATCAATTGTTGTATATCTACTTGCTCCTGCATGCTTGTGCCCACAACACGATTTTCAATGCATATTTATGATTTGGATTTATCGATACACATGTGCTTATCTTAGCACGCCATCTAGCTTTCACATCACCACTCGCCGGGGAGTTCTGACTCCTCTGGATCCTCATGTCCAGGTTTTGGAATTTAGAGCGTGTGAATTCTCCAAGTTGCTAATCAGAGTGGCGCAGTTGAAGCGTGGATCCCCAACAAACCGTCCAGAGCCCCATCCTTCCAGGCCCCCTACTCAGCTCTAGAGTTTTCATGTTATAACTCTGAGCCTCCTTTTATACTGTTCATACTTGTACATCCTTATATTCTCACTTTTGCGCCATATTAGTGATGTAATATTATTGTAATATTGTGTCACATCAGGTGATAACCTTGTAATTGCACTCTTATGTTGGAATGTATAATGCACCACGTGCTTCCGTACTCTGATTCTTGTCTGTACTGATGTTTAGCGTATATACGTAAGGGTATTTCTGACCGCGTATATACGTCGCAGTAACGTCTCCGTACCGCCGGATCGGGGCATTACAACACAACTCCTCTCTCAACCAATACAATCTCTCACTAGAGGCAAGGAACAAACCTACACAATATCCACCTCTTACTAGAGGGATACCACCAAATTCAATCACCTCTACACTTAGAGGGATGACACTTAGCCAAATAAATATCAACCTCACACTTGAGGGATAAGGCACAAAGTCACAACACTACCTCTTTACTAAGAGGGAATACAAACTTCCACTATCACCTCTCATTAAAGGGATCTCAATACAATCACCTCTCATTAGAGGAGGGATGACACAAAGTAAGGAGGGTTTACAACACTTGGTGGTATCAACAACCACAAATTAATTCTTTTCTCACAAAATAAGATCCTAATAGATAGGATAGATATGATAGCTCAAGTGTGAGAAAATAAAGAGTTTGAAAATCAAAAACACAAAGAAAATACTTAGAAAAACTTCAGGATATAATGGAAATGAAGAACAAAAATAAATCCCAAAGACTTCTCTTTTTATTTGATTTTTTCAACTCTTTAAAACAAATGAAGATAGATCTTTTGAACCCAAAACTCTTTTAAAACTTGTAACTAAAACACTTAAGAAGATGAAGATTTTTGCTCTTGAAATTGTTGTTAAAAACCAACTCAATGAGGGGTATTTATAGCCCAAAGAAATCTGCCCGTTGGCAGCTGGAAAGGGCAATTTGTCGGCCGCCCGGTCGACCAACCCAACAGTCATTTTTATGACCATTGTGCCTCCGGTCGACCGCCCGGTCAACCGAGACTGGATACAGAGAGCAACAGCTCTCTGCCGGTCGACCGCCCGGTCGACCGGGGCCATTTTCAGAGAGCAGAGCTCTGGACGGTCGACCGGCCCGCCAGCCTTGGCTGCGTGTACGTTCTGTGCACGACGGTCGACCGCATCGGTCGATCGTCCTCTGCCTCGGTCGACCGGCAGACAGCCAGTCCAGCCATTATAGGATTTAAAAACTAGGTTTTTATCTTTAATTAAATCCCATAAAATCACATAAATTTCACAAAAATCAGTTCTTATTAGATGTTTGAAATACAAATATGTGTGATAAAATTCAACACATATTATAAACTATTTGAACCATTTTTGTGTTATTGAAATTTTGCCTTAAACCAAAAATCGTATTTTCTAAAACTAGGATTTTTGAAATAGAAAACCGTTTTCTCCAAAACTCATGCAAATACAAAAACATGATATTGAAATAACTTTTAAACATGTTTTATATGGGTAGAATCTAATATACATATAAAGATTTATATCTATGATTTTGACATGAAATCCAATATCGGTTAAACCGAAAAACCAAAAACCAATAAACATGAAATTTGTGCGTGTGTGTGAACTTGAGCATATCAACACTATCTAACTTTACACAAGATCTAAACAAAATCTTAAACTAAACAAACCGATATCTTCTTGTAGAACGCCGTCTCCAAGTCGACTCGATCCAAACGTGATACACCGAGCTTGACTTCAACCGAGTGCTAGATGTGAACTTGACGCTCCAGCTCTTGAATCACCATGTGAAAGCTCCAAACGCGTTCGTTGAAGCTAATCACCTACTAATATCTTGATCAAATATCTGAAACTAAATTCACAAGATTATTAGTAAATCATAATTACATGAGTTAATCATCATTAAAACTAGAGTGAAGGGCCTCTGGACCAACAATCTCCCCCTTTTTGATGATAACAAACTCATGGAGTTATATATGCATGGAGTAAAGTTAAGCTTCATAGATGCTCCCCCTTACTCATGCATAGCAATAAATAGTAAAGATATGCAATGAATGCTCAACATAAATATGCACAAACATGATATTTGATACCAATAAAATAAACATGCTCTTGATACCAACAAAAGATGCTCTTGATACCAGTCTTGATGCAATGGTAAAGGTAACAAATAAAACAAATATGCATATATAAAACTCTAAATTTCTCTCCCCCTTTTTGTCAATTCGTCAACAAAGGGATACAAACACTAAAAACATAAATAATATTTTTCCTTAAACAATAAATCAAACAATAAGGTGTATATGTTATATACATTCATGAAGAGGAAAGACGTGAAGTTAACTCCCCCTGCATACATGCATTTATATGAAAAGAGATGACTAAACCCTAACCACATAAAGCATAATAAACAATGTATAAAAGGAGATGTGAAGCTCCTCCTACACACGTGTAAGACGTAGGGAAGAGCGGTCAAGCTCCTCAATATGAAATACACTCAACATGAATCTATATATAGAGAAGATGTTAAGCACTCTTTGCATATAAGCAATACATATCAAAACTTTTGATACCAAATTATGATACCAATTTAAAATAAAGAAAAATTTTTAAGATACCAAAAGATATTAATTGAAAATATCTTGTAAACTTTTGATATCAATGAAAATGAAACATTGTAAGTTTTGATACCAATTGAAATATATATGTATATTGTAAATCATGATACCAATTGTAAAATTTTGTAATTTTGATACCAAATGAGAATATTTTATAATTTTGATATCAATTGAAAGTGAAAACTAAATATTTTTATTTAAACATAACTTATTTCAATATGGATACCAATTTAAAATGAAATATGATACCAATTGAAAACAAACCAACTATTTGGTTAAATAATTCATTTTGCAATAAAGATACCAAATTTTAGAATAAAGCCAATTTAAGATTTTTGATACCAATATTGAAAATGTTAGCATATTCCAAATTAAATATTTTTCATTTAGAGCATAGGAAACCAATTGAAAATAATATACCAAATCATAATATTGATGAAAAGTGATATGATTTTAATTTTGTGTCATAAAGTGTGGGAGTTGGATACCAATTGAAAATACAATCGATTGAAAACTAAAACATGAAGTTTTCTCCTCCTTTATGAAACGCCAATGAAAATGATGCATAAGCTTGTATAAAATATCAATTTGAAAACTAATAGTCATTAAGGTATAAATCAAGCTTAGCATAAACATAATTTGTGCTTTAAGATGTAAAGATATAGTAAGCACAATCAAATCATGTATATATATGTATGAAAAGTAATACCAATAGAAATTGATTCTTTTAAAGTTTGAAGCATACATATATAGAAAACCAAAGATGAGCATACAACCATGAAAATATCAATTGGTATACCAATTGAATATATGATGAAGATCAAGTGTATAACTCATACTACCTTCTATTCATGCACATGTTAAATAAATTTTTAATTTAAGAGCATACAAGGTATGGTCGCCCAACCAACCGCCCTTAATGGGTAGGGATTTTCAAAAATAAATTTGAAAATAATTATAATACGTTTGAAAACTCTACCACATGAAGAATAACGCAACTAGTTTTATAAAAAAAACTTGAAAACTAATACAAAATCCTTTCAAGTAAGGAATAAAACAAGAATATTTTCCATGAAAATCACATAATCAACACTCAAAGTCTATATAGCATAAAACATACTCATGAAAATAAAGTCATGAGGAAACATCAAATAATGTGAGTGTAAGAATCATGTAATCACAAAATCATAGGAATAGGCAATAAGAATCAATGTGAATTCCTTTATAAACGAAAACACGAAAATCATTAAAATTTAATTTTCAATATACAACTTCAAGGCATATGTATGTTTTGTACAAACTAGAGTATACATACATATCTAAATATGAATGAGTCCACAAAAAAATATATGCATGAAAGCAAGTGGCTCAAGGATGTATATGTATAACTATTAGTTTAGACAAAATAACACATACATGAAGTTAAACATAAACGAGAACATGCACAAAAGGAATACAAGTTGAAATACATGAATCATTAAAACTAGGCTATACTACATCTAATGGGTACAAATGAACAATCAAGTACAACATATAATAATCAATTTGTGGCTCACTAGTTGTACAAGTATTGACACAAGTTTTAATGAAAGCTACATCTAAACAAGTAGCATGTGTTTGGCTGCAAGGAAGTGGGTGGAAGTAAGAAAATAGGGAAGTATAATTGCTCACTTTCCTATCTATCCAAACACCGAAAAAGAAAAATAAGAAAACTCATTTTCCTTTTTTCTTCTCTTTTACACAATCATTTCCTCACTTTCAAGTGCTACAGTTAATTTTGTGGTCATGTAAATCTCATTTGTAATAAGTTGTAGCATAAAACAGTTAATTTTTTGGTCATGTGAATCTCACTTGCATTCTAATTACAGTTTATTTTTTATTTTTCTTAATTAATTTTTATTTTAATATTATTTTGCGGTAACTTTTCCACTTCCACTTTCCATTACCATCCAAACACCGGAAAAGACATAACATTTTTCAAACCACACTTCCCAACAACATCCAAACACCGAAAACTTACTAACCATTCCTAAGTTCCAAAGGAACTATTACCACTTACTCACTTTCTTACTTCCTCACTTCCACCCTTAACCAAACAAGCCCGTAATCAAAACATGAAGTATAAACAAAACATGAACCAATATGATCATTATGTAAATACACATGTATTAGACTAGGATATACAACATCGCTAAACTAAAGTGAGAACACAAAAATATAAATCCATATAAACATGGGTGTATCTCAAATACTATGCATGTATGTCATAGGTCTAAATATCATGGCATTTAACATACTAATTATGAAAAACTAAAACATGCTAAAAATCAATCATGAAAACATGTAAACATAAATAAGGAGTAAGAGATCGTTACCAAAACCATGAGAGCATATCTCTATGTCTCCAAACCATGGTGGTCCTCCCACCTAACACCCATTGAAAGTGATGCATCCAAAATAGTCACCATTAAGCTCGGAACGCATCCACCTCAAGGCACCAATAACTCTCACGTCAATGTGAGAGCCCACACCTACATCAAATAAAATCGGAGTCGTCTTTTGTACCCATACTCTATTGGGTTCATGGGGGTTAGCCCCTTTCCTAACCCAAATAATCTATTTGCTAAACTTACATTATGTACTCTATCATAACAAAACTTAGCGATGTGGCCCTTTACGTCCACAATGTGTACAAGTGTACACATGAGCATACATAGTGTTGTGTGTATGAACGTGAGGAGCATCTGTATGCCGTGGTTTGTGTGCATGTATAGGAGGAACATGTTTCTTTTGAAACAAAGATTCCAAACGTGTGTGGTTCATGGCACATTGGCTCAAAGTAGAGCCCAACAATCAACATTCTTCTTCAGTAAGTTTATATCATTTTCATGTAGAAGAAGCAGTGCATGCAATAGATATTTTAGAAGGTGAAGCTATACTAGCATGGCAGACATGAGAATCCATATCATTTTTTCAAAGATATATTTTTTCTTTGAAACCAAATCTAGCTCTTTTGAAATAGACGCAATTTTGTTTTTTAAAATTCATTTTCTTTTATAACAAATTCAAGTTTTGAAGATAAAACCTCATTTTTCTTCAAACAATTTCACAATCATTTTTATTTTTTAAATTTTGTTTTCATTAAGAGCAAGTTCAAGTTGGGAGTCACATTCATTTGAAATCTCAACCTTCTCTTACAAAGCAATGTCAAGTTTTGAAACTAAATCCTTATTTTTTTTATTAAGTCCAAAACTTTTCTTTTCAAAACTTTATATTTTTCAAACAATTTTTTCACATACAAAAGAAAGCTCTTTATTTAATGCATCGGCACCAATAATATCATCTCCTGAAGAACTAGCACAATCATCTAGTTGAGTTTTTGAATGTATCTCAAGGGAGTCATTCCCTTGGACCATGTAGCAACGTTGTTCGGATTCTCCTCCACTAGATTCATCTCCACATGATTCGTCTTTTGGAGCGCTGGAGAGGTCAACGTGTTCCACACTGCAAAGGCGGAATCACAATGAGAAATCATACACAAATATTATTTGTTTAGTGTACTTCTAAGTGCCGTTAGGGCTTGTGCATTGGCCTCTATATACTTGCTATTACCAAGATAGGATTTCTTGGTAGCGGCAAGGAAAACATGCAAACCTATGGTCTTGAGATACATACTCATCTTAATCTTCCATACGTTGATGTTAGAAACATCAAACATAGGAGGGGTCATGAAATCCATGAGTGTAAACAATATGTGTGCAAATGTAATTAAGATTAGCAAAACTAAGATCTCACTCATAGGTGGTTAAACCTAATATCAGGAGCGTAGGCTCTGATACCAATTGAAAGTACACCTAGAGGGGGGTGAATAGGTGTAAGGCTAATCTAATGACAAATGATGCGAAATTAAAAACTAATTGCAACACGCTTAGTGTAACCAAAAAGTGTAGCCGAATTCTCAGTAAAGGCCTCTGGACTATCTCCTCTAAATTCCTCTAAATAAGAGTTGAGGTGCTATATGAAGCTTTCTTGGTTAATACAAGTATGGGCACACAATCAAACCAAGCATGTATATGATATGAACAATATGAATATGCACAATATAAAAGAGAAAGAGTAAGAGAAAGTGGATCAAACGCAAATACAAGGATATTTTTCGAGGTTCGAGCACACAGCTCTACGTCCCCCGCCTTCACACAGAAGGATTTCCACTAACTCGTCCACACAGGACTTCCCACACAGGGAACCTTCACTGAAGATTTGGGTAAATGCAATTTGAGAGTACACAGCTCCTCTCTCAACCAATACACCTCTCACTAGAGGCAAGGCACAAACCAACACAATATCCACCTCTCACTAAAGGGATACCAATAAACTCAATCACCTCTACACTTAGAGGGATAGCACTTAGCCAACAAATATCAACCTCACACTTGAGGGATAAGGCACAAAGCCACAACGCACCTCTTCACTAAGAGAGAACACAACTTTCACTATCACCTCTCACTAGAGGATCTCCATACAATCACTCTCACTAGAGGGATGTCACAAAGGAGGGTTACAATACTTAGTGGTATCAACAACCACAAACTAATTCTTTTCTCACAAAAATAAGATCCTAATATATAGGATAGATATGATAGCTCAAATGTGAGAAAATAAAGAGTTTGAAATAAAAAACACACAGAAAATACTTGAGAAAACTTTTAGGATATAATGGAAACGAAGAACAAAAATAAATCCCAAGACTTCTCTTTTTCTTTGATTTTTCCAACTCTTTAAAACAAATGAAGATAGATCTTTTGAACCCAAAACTCTTTTAAAACTTGTAACTAAACACTTAAGATGATGAAGATTTTTGCTCTTGAAATTGTTGTTAAAAACCACTCAAAAGGGGGGTATTTATAGCCCCAAAGAATCTGCCCTTTGGCAGCTGGAAGGGCAATTTTGCCCTTCCGGTCGACTACCCGTCGACCAGCCCAACGTCATTTTTATGACCGCTGTGCCTCCGGTCGACGCCCGGTCGACCGAGACTGGATACAGAGAGCAGCAGCTCTCTGCCG
Organism: Agave tequilana; assembly: GCA_038442645.1. Classification (NCBI taxonomy): domain Eukaryota; kingdom Viridiplantae; phylum Streptophyta; class Magnoliopsida; order Asparagales; family Asparagaceae; genus Agave; species Agave tequilana. The sequence continues at coordinate 65,649 of JAVJIF010012842.1, forward strand.
GTCGACCAGCCCGGTCGACCGGGGCCATTTCCAGAGAGCAGAGCTCTCTGGACGGTCGACCGTCTGGTCGACCGGCCTACCAGTGTAATACCCCGTTCCCGAATACGTACTTAGTTGCGTATTCAGATTTTCGATCGTATTTTTTTTCGATTTACTTCCTGTATTTATTCTGTATTATGAATTCCTTATATGGTTGTTTTGTCTTGGATTTGGATTCGTGGATTCGGAGTCATCCCTAGTCTGAACCGAAGGCCCGATCCTAAAGTATTACTCGGTTTAGACATTCTGATAATTAGAATTGACCGATTTTAGTTTTAATATCATTTTCCAATATTATATATTTTCTATGATTTTCTAGAATTTTTTTGGAATTAAAATGAAAGTCTTCAAAACCGGTGTCGGCCAGTGCCGCTGACCGATTCCTGGATTTTTAATTCTCAAACAGTTTGGAATTTCATGATGGTCCTTTAGGCTTTCTTTCTTAGAATCATATTTCTACCTACAGGCTTTTTCTGAGGTTTTACGATTTTATGAAAATTCCATCGGAGTCGGTAGGTAACTGATTCCGGGATTTTTTTTTTAAAACTATAAGTATTTCTTAAACGGATTTCACTATGACACTTTTAGTATTATATTCTTGATTTTTGGTAATTATTTCGGGTCGTTCCGAGATACTTTGAATTTCGGACGATTCCGGTATTTTCCCGGAAGATTTCCGCATCCGCAACTGAATCCCGGAATCCGCCACTTCCATTATTTTCATCTTCTTTCCCAAGAAAACATCTTCTCATTATAATTTCTTTTCCTTTTTTTCTTTTCCTTTAATTCTCTTCCTTCCTCCACAAGCCTAGCTTTTCCTATTTTCCAATCCCAAAATTCCTTTTTCTTCCACCAACTTCCACCAAGATATCTCCACCACAAATATCTCATTCTCTCTCTCTCCATGGCCGGCCAAGTGGCAAAAGAGGGACACTCACCTCACCTCTCCTATTTGCAAAAACCCCCCTCTCTTCTTTCATATTTACACCTCCTTCACAAAAGTCAAACCTATATAAACTTTTCCTTTACATTCTATTTCATTTTTCTTCACTTCTCTTTTTCTCTTCTTCACTTCTCAAAGAGAAGCCTCCACCTTCACCAAAACCCTAACCTCCATTCTCCCCTTCTCTCCACCACCACAACTACTCCAACTCTTCCCTTCATCTTCCTCCTCCTTCATCTCCATGGGCAACACCACCAAGGTCTCAACTCTACCAAAACCCCAACTTCTTCTTCATCATCAACTTCCATCACTACCACCATCACTCCATCACCTTGTGCTTCTCTTAGGTAAGTGTTCTTCATCACCAAGACTTGATTTATTTCCTAGTATAACTTAAGTTTACATATCATGTTCACTTGTGTCTTCAATTTATGATTTTTGGATCATCAACACAAACCCTAGAAATCTGTTCTGTTTGCTGTTTCCAGTCGATTAGTCGACTAGACCTAGACATTAGTCGACTAACTTATTCTGTCCTGTGAAACACAATTCTAGGAAACACAGTATTAGTCCGACTTACCTTAGTTCCTAGTCGACTAGAGGCCCTTAGTCGACTACACCCTTGACCCTAGTCGACTAACCCTTCCTGACCAGAAACCTTAACTCTCTGTATCCCAGATTTAGTCGACTTAACATAACTGTTAGTCGACTTGTCATGTCTGTTAGTCGACTACCCATATGACCCTAGTCGACTAACTTTTCTCTGAAACCAAATCCAACTCTCTGGAACACGTATTAGTCGACTACCCCATCTTCCTAGTCGACTAACCCCTCTATTAGTCGACTAACCCTGTCCACCCAGTCGCTAATTATTGGCTGTCTGTTATAGTTGCTTATCTTCTTAACTTTGGATCTTATACTTGGTTCATGTATTTGTATCTTGTACTTCATGACTCGTTACTTGATATGTATTACTTGACTTGTCACTTGACAAACATCATCTTCCCTTCTCTCTTTCTCTCTCCCCTTCTCTCTACATATTCATATCCACAGGTTATGGCGGCATCCCGAGCTTCGTGGATTTGGATCTTTGGCATATTGGTGATTTAGGCGAGTAGTCTCGCTCTTCGCTCTCTCTATTTGATATCCCGTTTCACCGGGACGATAAGTATTTCGCTTCTTATTTCCATATTCATGTATTGCATTACAATTACTTATATTATGGTAGCTTCATCTTGTACTTGTACCATGCTTATGATATGCTTGTTTCTTCATCATATACCATGCGTGGCCGACCCTTCGTGGGTCGTTGGACTTGGAGTCACTTCCATGTTATTACTTGCTATTATTTCAGACCTGTCGGTTGCATGCTTCCTTTTAACACATGTATTCACCTGACCATTTAGTATGTTATCACCTGACCACCTGACTGCCACTATTTGCAAAACCATCTTGTTATGTCATGACTTAACCCAGACTTATTATCATCCATTGTTTATGCATGTTACTTGATATACATCACCATTTATCATGCTATCTCTTGACACCAAGCATGATACACCGATTCTTATAATTATCACGATAAAGGGAATGTAGTACCTGATTACTGTTAGTACTGATCACTGTTATGTATTCTTGTTATGATATTGCTCATTCCCGAAATCTGATAATTATGTTCATAAGCTATAAAAAGGACAACTTGTATGGGGAATGGGAGGAAGTGATGGATGCCGGAATGATACCTTGCTTATAGTGATGGAATATGATATATGCGGCGGAAAGTTTTTAGTGGGACTAGGGCCCACATGTTTACTGTTAGGGGGACTTTGGCCTCCAAACCGTTCCCAGTGTATGGAACCTTTGGACCATTAAACTGGTCCCAGGTGTATGTACCACTATAAGAAGCTCTGTCAGTTCTCCATCTGCTTCCGTTAACAACCCTTGGCTTGCTTATATATGGATGTATGTGGGTTGGCCGTACACCAGTCACATACCTAGATATATGGGTCAGACAAGTAATAATAATAATAGATTCTGTTATGATTACTGTTACACTTGCTATACATGTTTGATTTCCGTTTGTATTCCTGTTGGCTTTCATATTGATTGGTAGTGAAAAGTGCATTTTTATCATCATATTTACATCACATTTTCATATTTATTCATTTAATTCTGCACATTTATTAATAATTTGTAATTTATTGTGTGCAGGCCTCGAATTATTATTTTAATAATAAATAAAGCTTAAAGAGCCAAAAAGCCAAGATCCAAGCCCATATTTGAAGCCCAGTGAAAAGCACAAATACAAGAGTCAAAATGCAAATACAAGGGCTAAAAGTTGCAAATATCAGAGATTAGGGAAGGATAGACTTCTATCCAACCCTAAACACATGCAGGATGAGGATAAAGGCTAAGATAAGAAGAAAATTCGTGGGAAGAAGATTTGAAGAAATCTGGATTAAGAGTAACTTGATTACCAAGTTATCTCGAAAATCCAGATTAAAGGCCAGGATCAAACTTCCAGAAGCAGAAGCCCACAGGGACGGACCCGGAGAGGCCACGCGCCAAAGCGCGTGCCAGAAGCCACAAAAGTGCCGCGGAACCGCCGCAAATCCGCGGCAAGTGATGACGTCGGATCCCCAATTTCGTGGGCAGGTTTATCCAGGACTCCTAGGCCTTTCTGCACCTATAAATATCACCTGCAGTGCAACGCAAAGGTTGTCCAGCGTCCAGCAAAGGGCCAAGTTAAGATTTTTAGGGTTTCTTCTAGGTTTTCTTTTCTTTTATAATTTTTGTGTAAGTGAGGGAGATGGCTTTGTTGAGGGTGACACCGACAGATGATTCTCTTCTCTTCCATTGTAAATCATAAAAAGGTAATTTTTATTTTGTTCTTATGTCGTTGCTTTTCTTTGTTTTTTCTCTTTCTTTTCTACGGTGTTTCTTTTTGTTGATCTTTGACGAGCACGCGAGCGTTTACCGAACCACAAGTATACCGAAGATTAGTAGGTTCCAACGATATTCCATGGCGATGTTCTCCTCCTCGAGGCGTATCAACTCATGCTTGCCCAAAGGCTTGATGACCTAATGCGACAACGGACTGAGTTCGATCCCAAGGTTTATACGTTCAACGCCTCCGAAATAAGGTAGAAAGTGTTAGGTTTCGCATATTTTCTCCAACCAAGGTTAGTTTTCTATTCTTTTCTTTTCTTTTCTTTTTTGTAGATCAATCCACACCTCTCCAATATTCTTTCCCACAACTCATTGTAATACCACTTTCTTTGTAAATACCATCGTGACTAACAAATTAACTAAAAAGATAAATTTTTAGAGAAACTTGCTTAACGCTTCTATCGCAGTCCCTCCTTGAGGATCACGACCCGCATAGCCCTGCTACCGCGGATTAGAACTGATTCCTCGCACGATCTATTCTTAATCTAATATTCTAATTTTTGTGTGCAGGAAAAATCAGTCAACAAATTGGCGCTGTTGCCGGGAGGGACGGTAAGTTATTCTCTAACCAAAAAATTAATTTTTAACTAATTCTTTATTCTTTTCTGTTTGCAGGTTTGGAGAACAGGAAACAAAACATAGCAGCAGCAGTGGACATATTGCTATTCTGTGCCTCTGCCCTCGAAGGCAGAGCACCAGAACCCCTGTTTTGCCGCGGATCCGCGGCCAGAGCCGCGGAAACGCGGCAACAGTGGTGAATTACTGATCCAATTTTTTGCAGGGTGCTTCAAGTTAAAATTCTGCTTTCTGCTCTGTTTGATTTGTTCTGTGATATACCTGTAAATTGCTAATAATTCAACAGTAATTATTGGTTGTTAAAAAATAAATTTGATTAGACGTTTGCATATTAGGCACGTGTCTTTTCAATTATTTTTATTTACTGTTGAAGAGTGCTGGAGGAAGCAAGGTACGTACGCATTGCATGTAGAATAGGATTCATCTCTTGGTTGATTTTCTGCTTTGAGTGATTCTATCTATTTATCTTGTACACTTGCACTAATTCATCTTAAGGGCATAACCCATTAACAAGATAAGGTGGGGATTTCATCACCCTTCCTTAGCCCAAAATCATATCCCAAGCACTCACTAACCCAAGCCTAACTAAAACTGAGTAGACGTTGGCCCTAGGACATCTCGGACTCATAGGAGATTATCCTAAGGGGGAACAGTGTTGGAAGTTGACTCTTGCCAAATCAGTGTCTAGGAAGGGATTGAGGGCCGAAAGCCCGAAGATTGGTGGTTATTTAATTAAGGAACGTCTTTGACGGAAACCTCCCACACTCTTGCCCTGACCTGGCTGATTAACTTGTGGTCAAAGTCTGCACCCGACCTCCCGTGGAAAGTCTAACCAGTTAGGAGTCGTCTAGGTCATAGGTCTACCCTAACTTAGGTTAGAATTTTTTTTTTGTTTGTTTATTTGTTTGTGTTGTTTGTGTTTGTGTGTGTGTATGGCATATAACAATAATTCCAATTTTAATCCATATTCCACCCCTAACTATTATTCGGATATTACCAACCCGGCATACCCTAACTTTGACCAATCTAGTGTGCCGGAATGGTCTTATCCGAATGAATATAACCCACACCCCCCATCTTATGACTGTAATTTCCATAATAATTTCACTCGTCACAGAGTTTATGGGGTTTCGAGTCCCCCGAGTCTAATTCTCAACCAAATTGTCCTCCATATCCATCTAGTCCACATTCCTCCCAAGATTCATACTCAGATCCACCCATTCAGAATAGAATCCTCTATCTTGGAAAATGATGAGTATAAATAAGTCCAAGCAAAAATCCCATCAATCTTAGACATGATGATACGTGAGTCCACCGACTCACAACTTTATCACGATTACCCGTCCTATTTTCAAGTCCAATCAGAACATGATCCACTATCGACTATGAAGGGATGCTAGCTGCCATGACTGAGGCTAAATTAGCCCGTGATCATGACATAGAGTTGATGGTTCAATGCTTACGTCTCACCGTCCGGCTGATTCTATATCGCTGACCACTCGCTTAGAGCCGACGAACCAAGTTGCTTTGGACAACAAGATTCTAATTCAGTACCATCATGTGACTTGCCGAAACTCCAATTTTTGATAACTTGGCAAGTTTTTCCTTTCCTGAATTAGAACTTGAGCTTGAATATGATCATGATCTTCCACTTGATGATTCAATTTTATTTCCTGATCCAATAAGACTCCAGTGTCTCCACTGATTTCACTTTTTCCGAGTCAACATTGGATCCTATTCCAATTCATTATGAAATTGAATCACCCATTTTAGATGATCCATATTGAACTTGACCTAGATTCTCACAATCTCTTTACTTCTGAAATTGATTGTACAATTCTGACGGACGATGTTGACCTTAGTTTTGAAGAATTGTATGGCGATGAGCTAGAATTCCTTAATATTGGAAGTAAAGATATCATCCATACTAGGTCACATTCCATTGTGGGAAGAAGATTGTGGACTTGATCTTCAATTTATTGATTTGGACCCACTTCATGAACTTAGCCTGACTCCTGAGCCCTTACTTGATTTGAGCTTCTTCCTGAGTCGGTATTCGTTCCGCACCTATAATGTCCAAGTCATAATTCCATCTTTTCATATTCCATTTTGGGACAAGAAGGTTGAGACAATTAACTCTGAAATTTATTATGAAATTTGAAATTTGATGGGTGGAAATACTAAAAAATAATTAATACTATATTTTTAGTGGGTTATGTAGGAAAGTTTCTGGTGGGTTCCACCAAATTATCTGTTATCTTGATTGGGTAGCAACGCTTGGCCCCAATTAGACCACCTCCGGAACCACCACCCTAAGGTAACTTCCGCCTTCCCTTATTCTATTTCATGCATATATGCATTCATTCATACATTGAGGACAATGCATGAGATAAGTGTGGGGGTGGGCTTTACTAACATACTAACATAGTTAAAAACTAACAAAAAAAAAAAAATGCTAATAAAAAAAAAATTTATAAAAAGGACAGTATTTTGACTTATTTTTTGAAAGAAATCTAAGTTATTTTAAGGATTAGGAAAATCATGATTAGGATTTCTAAAACTTGGTCAAAATAATAAATTGTTTAATTTTTAGGTATAGGAGAGAAATTGAATAAATAATTAGTCTTGATTTTTACCTTAATGAAATATGCATACCAAATGCTATCTAGGATTCTAAGACAAAGACCTTGTGCCTCATAAAAAAATAATAAAAAAAAAATCACCATTAAGCTGATACATGTGCCTCAAGAGCATAAGTATTCATGCCTAAAGGTGAGTAAATAAAATAAAATCCTTAGTTTTGGGGCCTAGTTCACTCGAATTTGAGTCGCGGGTGTTTTCTCACCTAGTGCCCTAAAGCCGACCGGTTTGGGAGCCATCGACTTTAAGTTCGTTACATGGGTGGATTAGAAAGCCTAAGAAGACTAAGAAATATAATATATGTATTAACACATCTAATAATCATTAGTTAGGTATGAGGGCCTCAAGAAGCCTTGATACTTATACGAAAGAAAATTAGATGAGTTATACATGCCAAAAAAAAATTAAAAAAAAAAATATATTAACACATCTAATAGTCAATTAGTTAGGTATGAGGGCCTCAAGAAGCCTTGATACTTACACGAAAGAAATTAGATGATGTTATAAAAATAATAAAGAGGCATGAGAGTCCAAGTTAAGGATTCCTAGATTCCACAAGGTGCGTATGACTTTTGGTAACGAAAAAGACTATATTAGAAATTCAATTTTAATCCTTACCTAAAATGAATAACAATTGACTTTATAAAGACTAGGTTTGAAGAATGAATAAAAATGAGGATCCTAAAACTTATAGACTACTTAGTCTCTTCAATAATAATTCAAATATTTTCCTTTTTATGGATTTTTGTGGGTGCAATCCGCTGAAAACCCTCACGAGACAACACTCGTCCTCTAGGGTAACCTAGAGGTTTAACGGCTTGTTGCACGTGCTAAGTGCAATCGTGATTCCTACGAAAGTGAGTTAGGTTAGATTACTTTTTCTTTTTCTTTGTTTTTACTCGAGGACGAGCAAAAAGATAAGTGTGGGGGTGATTGGTAGTGAAAAGTGCATTTTTATCATCATATTTACCATCACATTTTCATATTTATTCATTTAATTCTGCACATTTATTAATAATTTGTAATTTATTGTGTGCAGGCCTCGAATTATTATTTTAATAATAATAAAGCTTAAAGAGCCCAAAAGCCAGATCCAAGCCCATATTTGAAGCCCAGGTGAAAAAGCACAAATACAAAGAGTCAAATGCAAATACAAGGGCTAAAAGTTGCAAATATCAGAGATTAGGGAGGATAGACTTCTATCCAACCTAAACACATGCAGGATGAGGATAAAAAGCCAAGATAGAAGAAAATTCGTGGGAAGAAGATTTGAAGAAATCTGGATTAAGAGTAACTTGATTACCAAGTTATCTCGAAAATCCAGATTAAAAGGCCAGGATCAAACTTCCCAGAAGCAGAAGCCCACAGGGACGGACCAGGAGAGGCACGCGCCAAAGCGCGTGGCCAGAAGCCACAAAAGTGCCGCGGAACCGCCGCAAATCCGCGGCAAAGTGATGACGTCAGGATCCCAAATTTCGTGGGCAGGTTTATCCAGGACTCCTAGGCCTTCTGCACCTATAAATATCACCTGCAGTGCAACACAAAGGTGTCCAGCGTCCAGCAAAGGCCAAAGTTAAGATTTTTAGGGTTTCTTCTAGGTTTTCTTTTCTTTTTGTAATTTTTGTGTAAGTGAGGGAGATGGCTTTGTTGAGGGTGACACCGACAGATGATTCTCTTCTCTTCCATTGTAATCAATAAAAAGTTAATTTTTTATTTTGTTCTTATGTCGTTGCTTTTCTTTGTTTTCTCTTTCTTTTCTACTGTGTTTCTTTTTGTTGATCTTTGACGAGCACGCGAGCGTTTACCGAACCACAAGTATAACCGAAGATTAGTAGGTTCCAACGATATTCCATGGCGATGTTCTCCTCCTCGAGGCGTATCAACTCATGCTTGCCCAAGGCTTGATGACCTAATGCGACAACGGACTGAGTTCGATCCAAGGTTTATACGTTCAACGCCTCCGAAATAAGGTAGAAAGTTGTAGGTTTCGCATATTTTCTCCAACCAAGGTTAGTTTTCTATTCTTTTCTTTTCTTTTCTTTTTTGTAGATCAAATCCACACCTCTCCAATATTCTTTCCCACAACTCATTGTAAATACCACTTTTCTTTGTAAATACCATCGTGACTAACAAATTAACTAAAAAGATAAATTTTTAGAGAAACTTGCTTAACGCTTCTATCGCAGTCCCTCCTTGAGGATCACGACCCGCATAGCCCTGCTACCGCGGATTAGAACTGATTCCTCGCACGATCTATTCTTAATCTAATATTCTAATTTTTGTGTGCAGGAAAAATCAGTCAACACATATGATTTGCAACTCTGATTCTATACGCTTGGTTTCTGTGGCATGAGATAATGGTATATAGATGAGGGTTTCCTTGTTTGGATTATTCCTTCGATGTATTAGTCTCATGGGACCGTGACTTAAGCGTATACAATCAATTTTGCTTGTGATCAGTTTTACTTCGGATTTCCTGTTTTACGATTGTTACGTTATACCCGTTCTCATATATACTTCATTTGTGTTCTAACCCTCCTGTCTTCTGTACTTGACTCTTGTACTCACCCTTGGCTCGCCACCTGGCTTTTGCATCCTACTCGCCTGGGGAGTTTCACTGACTCCCTGGATTCTCATGTCCAGGTCCTGGAGCCCGGAGCGTGAGGATCTCCCCTTTGCTGCTCAGAGTAGCGCAGCAGTAGCGTGGATCTCCAGCCGACCGTCCTGAGCCACATCCTTCCAGGCCCCCTGTGAGTCTCTCGAGTTTTCCTTTTTAACTCGTGAGTGTCCTTTTCTATTCATACTTGTACATTCCTTGTATACATGTATGTGGACACCCTTTTATACTGTTCATATATGTTATCTTTTGTATTCTCGCATTTGCGCATACTAGTGATATGATATTCATATAATATTGTGATCACTTCTGATGATTGTTGACACTTAAAAAAGACAAGATTCTCATTGGTCCGAACGATGTCTAAACTTGTTGACATTTACAAAAGACAAGGGACGGACGAGCTGAAGACCATTTTTCACCCAACTCCAAGGGACAAGAAGCGGTTTGGACTCCACTGATCCAGCAAGCAGAACAGTGAACCCGATTGTTTCTAACAGACCTCAGCAGGTCTAAAAATGCTAGCATTTAGCATTACATTAGCCCAAAGGAATAGCCTCGCTTGAGAGGCTAACATCATCCAGAGCATCGCCAGGAAGCTAACTGACAGCTTCGCCGAAAAGCCTCTTTTCGGACTTCGCCAGGAACTGCCTCTAGCTCCGCTATGAGCTTCAAAGCGGGCAGCTCCGCCATCAGCCTGCTATAGTCAACCTTGACCAATCAAAACTCCTGATAAGATCGGATTCAATCTAATCAAATCCAATCAGGATTCAAATATGGCAGGTGATTGCCACAATCTCTTGACTCTCTTGAATGAGTAAGTGGATCAGGGAGAATCTCCTAACATATGGAAAGGATCATAACACATCGGAAAGATCACCGACTTGCCATTTTCTAGCTCCGCGGAAGCTATTATAGCCTCGCAGCAAGGCTACTTTCCAGATTCAACAGATTCGGTTCAATCTGTTTCTATATCTTCAAAAGGGGACGATTATACCCTTACTTTCTCTATAAATAGCCCATCAGGGGCACAAGGGAGGGAGAATCGCAGGGCACAGGAGAGAGAGGACTCCACAAGCAGAGACTTCTTCATAACGCATCGTGCGTTCTCTAATTCAGAGACCTTCCAAGAGAAATACTTCTCTCTTCAGGGTGGCGATACCCTAACAACCTCTTTTCCTCAAGGAATCTCCGGAACCAGGCGAGAAGGAATTCCTCACAGAAGTGGTTTTGAGAAGTAGTCAGAGGTTCTACCAATCCTCTATTCTCTGATTCCCAGAACCAGGCGAGAAGGGAATCTCATCGCTCGCATCGTCAAAGGGACAAAGTGGTCGCGCGCTGACCAGACTCCTATCGGCACACTTCTCCAGAATCTCTGAGGAGATCTACTTGTAATCTTTTTAAGAATACTTGTAATTTAGCTCCTCAAACTTTTTATTTGTAAGTTTTCCCCCTTTGCAAACATAATGGAAAACAAGATGGCGACTCCGCTGGGGACTGTATTCTCCTCTGCTGAGAATCAAGTGTCGCAATGCGACGAACAGACCTTCGGGTCTATCTCTGAATTCAGAAAAGCCGGTGCAGCCAGATCTTCTCTGGCTAAATCTTCAAGCAAAGTCTCTGCGGAGACGGAAAAGGTTCTCTGCAAACCTGCCGCAGTTCTCTGGCGCAACAAGGAACATGCCCCGCGGCCCAGATCCTGCACTTTTGAGAACCTTGTTATCCAGATCGGTCAAGGAAGATTTAAAGAAGTCCTCTCTGGGGGTGGCCTGATGCTTCGAGCACGGAAGCACGGGAAGGTCTTCATGACCAAGGTTTCAAATCAGAAACCAGAGGCAGAATTTTGCCAACACCCCGTAGCCCCGCTTGTGGCTATTTCAGGTTCCTTGCGAACCTATGCATCCTCTGCCAAAACGGGTATGGAGGCCTAAACAGAGGTCCTCTGCTGAAACTTCAGGCGTAGCCACGCTAAATCCGCGCCTCTCTTATGAAGAAAAAGGCAAGATGCCCGCCTGCGCCAACAATGCTGCAACCATAAAGTCAAGACGGCGATCATACCGTCGCCTAGAGCAGCAATGCCTACTGCTAGCCCTGTCCTCACAAGCAAGGCTATTGTACCTCGGCATACTCATCGGGTTTACAGCCGCGAGGCTAGAACCAGAGCACTATGCGGTGCTGATCCTTTCCGCAGGAATAAGGGGAACGATGCGTTGTCCCATATACCAGATTGTTCAGGCCCCTACAGGCCGACCTGCGAGAATTCTTGGCGGACAAGCGGAGATTGAAGCATTTCCAGACTACTTCCTCCTGTCTTCGACGATGTGACTGCCAATTGGTGATGGTCCATCTATGCAGTGTCGGTTACGACGACCCTCGCCCTGCTCCATATCGGCGATCAGTCTTTGATCGACTGTCTGCGCGCGTCCCGATGAGGCATCCCAAAAGGAGCGGGCCACCGATCCAGCCTCTGCATCCGTCAACATGACCGGAAGGGGGCGAGAGCTGCGCGGAAGAAGTCAAGCCTCTGACGATACCCCTTTCGGCTCCCCAGATCCAGATTATAGCCCGGCTTAGGTGAAGTCTTGGTGCGCGAAGAAGGTGTTTTCCGAAGCACCAGATCCAGGGTGGCGATACCCTATAATTATGAGCAGCCTTCCTCCTCGACGGTCCCCAACCGTGCCACAACTCAGGCGGTCACCCCAATCATCCGATGGAGAATATGAAGACAGCGGGTATGCCTCTTCAGCAACAGTCAGATCGGTGCGAACGGACAAAGCATCGGTCAATATGGCCGAGAACGCCAATGGCGACCTTCGTCGGCGTTTGGAAGCTCAGGAGCAGACCTCTAGAACTCAGCAAGAGGCCCTGGACAATATTCAACAGATGCTCGCTCAGCTCCTCAGCAACCGGAATGATGATACCGGGAGTAATCATGACGAGGAGGGACATCTCAGCAATGATCGCCCAAGACGGAGAGAACCAAGGGAGGCTCTTCCCTGGATGCCGAAGTCCTTAAAGGCCTTCAAGCTCAAATTTCATCCCTAGCTCAGAAGGATGAATTGAAGAAAGTGGGGGTAGTCCTCCTTACCCACGGAATGGGATTCGGTGCCATATCCGCCAAAGTTCAACCACCAACGTTGCATACGTATGATGGTAAGAGCTCGCCCAATCAGCACATCTACTATTTTCCGGTCCCACGACCGGTAATGTTCTAAGCAACGACGCCATCATGGCTAGGTTGTTCATCGGCACCTTGAAAGGGGTGGCATTCGACTGGTTCCGAAGCCTTCCTCAGGGCTCTATCAATTCCTGGATCGACCTGGAAACTCGGTTCCTCTCTCGCTTCTATGAGGATGACACCGAAGTGACCATGGACAAGCTCCTTTCCACTGTGCAGAGGAAAGGCGAATCTGTCCGTGAATACATTGAGCGTTCAGAAATCTATCTCTGATGTGCCCAGCAGGGATGCCTTTACCCATGCTTTTACAAACATGCAGACATAACTTCTCGATCAAGTAGAAGTTCGCATGGGGGCTGTCAAGGCCCACACTTGGAAGGAACTGGTCGAACAAGCTGAGATAGCCGAAAAATCGGCTAAAAAGTTCGAGTCATCCGCCCCTAGAAGCAAATGGGGCGCGAACAACAAAGGGCGCAGCGATCTCCCGCAATCTTCCCAAGCTAAAGGAAGGAAATTATGTCCGTCGAGCTGACCGGGGACATGCAGTCAAAGCCAAGAAGAGCAGCTTCAACAATCAGGAGCCAAGTTCCCTCCTAAACAGTACTCCTTCAGAGACGCCAGGTGGTCACGATATTCCATCTGCTCCACAAAGGGAATAAGATGAAGTTGCCAGATGCTCGACGCCCTGATGAGATAGGGCGCACAAACGACCCTAAGTACTATGCCTCTACCACAGGATGATCCACCATCCTACTGACAAGTGCTATGTTCTCAAGGATAGAATTCAAGCTTGGTCGACGCCGGAGTCCTCACATTGAAGACGGAACAGAAGAAAGTCACTGCCAACATGGTGACTCTTGAGTTCGGCACTGCCCAGAAGTCACAGTTCCTGACGGGACCTATCAGCCCCCACACCGCGGTTGGAAGTCAGGCATCCTCCAGCCATGACTCAATACAACAAGGTCTCGTCCCTTTGACATTGGAGACAGGGAAGTTATGTGGATACACCCTGACCTCGTCCAAGACGTACAGCGAACGTCGAAGGACTCCAGCAAAAAGGGCAGTCCTGCAATGTCATCTCTGTCCTGCCAGATGATGGTAATCTTACTTCGGCTTCCCTCAGCGATTCAGAAGAAGAGAAGCATGCCTGTACAGCGCAGGCAGATGCGCCTCAACAGATGGGCACCCGGTCTGGAAAGTCATTCCTAAGGCAGTATGACAGAACTACTGACGAGATACAGCAACAAACGGCGTCAGTACCAATGAGACATCCAACTCCAATTCCAGCCAAGGGAAAGGAAAACCTAAGGAAGTGCGATTCGACCACGTGCTGAAGAAACCGCCAAGCCAAGGGCTAGCCACGCCCTTTCGCTTTGATATATTGGCCCATTTAGCCAATATCCCGGGCTCGTATCACAATACACGAGCTCCTTCGTCTCTCTAAAGAGACAAGAGAGGCACTCAGAGATGCGCTAGCCAACTCAGAGTCCTTTCTGACATACATGCCTGAGATTCCTGGTGATGAGATGCGGCCTTCCTGCTCAGAGTGCCATCACGCACAGTCAAAGGTACCTGCCATTACCTTCACGGCGGAAGATATGCTTCTCAAAGACAACAAGCATGATCGACCTCTGTACTATACCGGATATATCGGTTCCACATGCATTGAAAGAATACAAGTCGATCGGGGTCTGCGCTCAGCATCATCCCAAAGGCTCCTCTACTTCCTTGGCATACCACTGTACAGGTTGTCCGCAACCACCACTACAATATATGGTTTCAACGCCGGGAGCAGCCATCCGCTTGGAAGATTCGGCTTCGCTGCAGAATCGGAAGCCTGAAGTCAGAAGTGACATGCTATGTCATTGACGCGGACACATCATACAACCTGCTACTGGGACGACCATGGATCCATGCCAACTGGATCGTTCCATCCACTCTCCATCAGTGCTTCAAGTATGTTTGAGGATGATGCGACGGTACGAACTGTCTTCGCTGAGAAACAGCCCTTTCAAGGGGGTGGAAAACTATTTCACAGATGCTCTCCTATATCAGAGGCTAGTGGAACGCCGGGAGAACCATTGCCAGACAGTGATGAAAGCGGTAATGAGGCGGATTCGGAATCTGAAACGGGCATGCCGGCCATTCTGATTGGCGAGCCAATTGTAGCATGCTTTAATGATCCCCGATGTAAGATCCCTTCTGATGAGGAAGGCGAATGGATAATTAATGATAATATTTCTTTTGATTATCCTGCGAGCATTGAGTCGATCAAATCCATTATGGATGGCTCTCTTCATATGCCCGTACCTGAGTCCAGTTGAGTCCAGGGCTAGTACATCCGTGGAAGCCATAGAAGGGGCCACGCTGGTAGTCCCTCCGTCCAAGCAAGGTCAGTCGCCGATAATCTTCGGCAAAGTCGGCCAGGGAGATCCTCAACTACAGACTCAAGCTCAGAGTCGGATGCTCCACAGTTCTTTCATTACGCGCCATCAGCGCGCCATATCATGAAGAAGATGGGTTACAACCTGAAGCAGGGAGCGGCCTAAACTTCGGAAAAGGAAGACGCAGCTTGATACGTAATTCCATCCCAAGAGGGAAACCTGCAAATTACTATGATAGTACACGCAGGGGGTTGGGTTATGTTACACCCACATCATCAACAACGGTTCAGGACAAAAGCGATGGATCGATCCCATCACAGTCGCCTCATCCTCCGAATGGGACTCTAATGTCAGCATAGGAGGGATATTCGAAAGCCTCATGACTTCAAGCAGTCAGTTGGAACCCGCAGAGGTTGCCGATGAGGAATCATGGGCCCAGCATTGAGCCTCAATGGGAAAAGCGGTTTGAGCTGCGCGAGCCGCCTACCGAAGACAAGGTGATGCAGGTCAACTTGGGTAGTCAAGATCACCCCAAACGATTTTCATAAGTGAAAGCCTATCACTTATCGAAAGGAAGAATTGATAATGCTCGTAAAGAGTATATAGATGTTTTCGCCTGGAGCTATGAAGACATGCCCGGACTTGATCCACAGGTCGCCATGCACCGTCTAAACATCAAGCCCGACGTAAGCCAGTCAAGCAGCAACAACGTCGGTTCCGCCCAAACATCATGGAGGCTATTGAAGCCGAAGTTCATAAGCTCATTGCTTGTGGCTTCATCCGGGAGGAACAACATCCAGATTGGGTGGCTAACATAGTCCCCGTCCTCAAGAAGAATGGGAAAAAACGAATCTGCATCGACTACCGTGATCTCAATACGGCCTGTCCCAAGATGAATTCCCATTGCCGATCACCGATGTCATGATCGACAACACATGCGGATTCGAGAGGATGTCTTTCATGGACGGCTTCTCAGGGTACAACCAGGTCAAGATGTATCCTGATGACGAGAAGCATACTTCTTTCCGAACGCCATTGGGGTATACTGCTACACTGTAATGCCCTTCGGACTGAAGAACGCCGGAGCAACCTACCAGCGGGCAATGAGCATGATCTTCCGCGATCATCTCCGGAAGACGGTGGAGTGCTATGTTTGACGACATTGCCGTCAAAAGCCGCAGCAAAATGAACATCTTCGCGATCTGAGAACGATGTTCGACATAATGCGGGCTCATCAGCTGAAAATGAACCCGACAAAATCCTTCTTGGAGTGTCCAGCGGCAAATTCCTTGGGTTTCATTGTCACATCAAAAGGGATCCATCTGGACCCAGACAAAGTCAAAGCCATACAGGACATGCATCCACAAGGAACCTCAAAGAGCTCCGAGGCTTGCAAGGCAGATTAGCCTACATCAGAAGATTCATAGCAAATCTTTCGGGCCGTTGCCAGCCCTTTACCCGTCTCATGAAAAAGAGTACTGCCTTCATATGGGACCAAGCCTGTCAAGAAGCTTATGAAGACATTAAGAGGTATCTCACAAAACCTCCGGTCTTAGTGGCCCCTACATCAGGGAAACCATTCTTGTGCTATGTAAAAGCTCTGGACTATTCCCTCGGCGCTCTCCTCGCCCAGAAGGACGACAATGGCCATGAGCAGGCCATTTATTATCTCAGCAGACTCTCATAGGAGCGGAATCTCGCTACAATCCTATTGAGAAGAGTGTTTAGCTCTCGTCTTCGATGTCCAGAAGACTCGACATTATTTGGTTGGCCAAACCATACATGTCATCTCCAGGGTGAACCCTTTACGTCTTCTCATGACGAAGCCAGGGTCGTTGAACTCAAGATTGGCTAAATGGGCACTGCTATTGTCCCAATACGACATAACCTTTACCCTCAAAAGGCGGTTAAAGGTCAAGCCCTTGCAGAGTTCTTGGCTGCGCATCCAGTTCCGAACATTCAAAACTTCACGAAGACATCCCTGATGAGGTCTTCGAGTCTAATGCAACCTCAGCAGAGGAAGTGTGGCAGATGTTCTTCGACGAGCATCGCGGATGGGCCCTAAAGGCAAGATTATTGCCGGAGTGGGGGTTGTGTTCATCTCCCACAGGATCATATCCTTCCCAGGGCATTCTCCTTGACAGAGTCATGCTCTAACAATGTAGCGGAATACAATGCTCTGCTCATCGTATCCAGCTCGCCCATGGAATGGGGGTACGCTATCTTGAAGCTTATGGCGATTCAAAACTGATCATTAGCCAGGTAAAAGGTGAATATGAAGTCCGCCATGAGGACTTGGTGCCTTACTATCATACAGCTATCGAACTGGCTAGCCTATTTGAAGGCTTCTACATCGGGCATGTGTCTCGATCTCAGAATACCAAGGCGGATGCTCTCGCTGCATTAGCGACAACGCTAGCCTTGCCAGCCGACACCGAGTATCACCTCACAGTCGCAACCCGGCACTCGTATGCTCCAAGCATATGCTAAGGATCCAAGAAGTCCATCATACCTCCGTGGATCTTGAGCCGAGGGATTGGCGCTTCCCTCTCATTGACTACGCTCTGCACGGTCTGCTTCCAGATGATCCCAAAGAAGCGGCGTCCATCAGACGAAGGTCGCTCCGTTTCTACTATGATCCCACTTTGAAGACACTCTACCGTCGTTCATATGACGGTGTCCCCCTCCGTTGTCTCTCTCATTCAGAGGCACAGGAAGTGCTTAAGAAGCACATGATGGCATTTGCGGAGCTCACCAGCCGGGTCCAAAGCTTAAAGACAGCTGCACAGACTTGGGTACTACTGGCCGACCATGATGGCCGATGCCACCCAATATGCACGAAGGTGTAAGGCGTGCCAGGTCCATGCAGACTTCATACACCAACCTTCAGAATTGCTCCACCCTACTGTTGCTTCATGGCCATTTGAAGCATGGGGAATCGATGTCGTAGGGCCAATCAGTCCCTCTTCGGCAAGAGGTCACCGGTTTATCCTGGCAATAACCGACTACTTCTCAAAATGGGCAGAGGCCATACCGTTGACCGAAGTCAAAACCTCCAATCTGGTTAGCTTCATTAAACACCACGTCATCCATCGATTTTGGTGTACCCAGACGGATCATCCACGACAATGGTCCTCATTCGTAAGCCAAGGGTTCTATCGGTCTGCGATAAATACCGAATTCAGAATGTGGCTTCAACCGCCTACAATCCTGCCGCCATGGCTTGGCAGAGGCATTTAAACAAGACAATCATCAAGCTGCTCAGAAGTTTGTCTCCTCGAACAAGCGAGATTGGGACGAAAAGCTCGGTGAATGCCTTTGGGCCTACCGGACCACGATCCGGACACCGACAGCAATACGCCTTTCTCCCTGGTATATGGGTGCGAAGCGGTCATCCCATTGGAAATCCAGGTGCCATCATTACGGATAGCCTTGACTACTAAGATGACATCAGAAGACAATGATCGCCTGCGTCTTCAAGAGCTCGAAGCCCTAGACGAGAAGCGGCTACAAGCTCAGCAACACATCGAGCTATATCAGGCTCGGATGTCAAAAGCCTTCAACAAAAAGGTCAAGCAAAGAGTCTTCCAGAAAGGAGACCTGGTCTTAGCTGTCAGACGACCAATGATCATGACGCACAAGACCAAAGGCAAATTTCAGCCTAATGGGAAGGACCGTTTGTGATAGAGACGGTCTATTCAACGGAGCATACCGCCTTACGACGCAGACGGCGACCTCCTCATGATGCCAATCAATGGCAATTCTTAAGAAATACTATCCTTAATCAAGGATCTTGCTCTCGATCATGTTAACATTACACCTCTGATCGAGACCCGCGCGTCCGGAATACGCACAAAGAGAGCCTCTCCCTTTCTCCAAGCATATCAAACTGCTGGTAGCTGGGGGTTTGCTTAAAATCCAAGGGACCTGCTCCCATTTGATTCCCTCTCCAAATCACCTACCAATTCTCATCCATAGAATGTAGGACCACATATACTCCGCTGTTACGTTAACATTTACCTATGACAGCACCCTCTCATTTCTCCTCGTGAGAACGAGATCTCCAAAGTCACTTACAATTCTCATCCATAGAATGGTAGGACCACATATATCCCACTGTTATGTAACATTAACCTATGACAGTGGCTCCCTCGTGCAAACGAGACCTCTTCACCTATCATGAAGCTTGGTGGCTTCTCAAACCAGTTTACGTCATTGCGACCTCTGAACTGGCAGATAGCCAAGTTTCATCTACCATTGAGCTTAGTGGCGTCTCAATTGGTTATGTCATTGCGACCCCTGAACCAGCAGACAGCTAAGTCTCAATCTTGAGCCCTGTTGACATTTACAAAAGACAGGTCTCGATACTCGTTGACATTTACAAAAGACGAGTATCACCTATTGATTGAAGCTTGGTGGCTTCTTAACCAGTTTACGTCATTGCGACCTCTGAACTGGCAATAGCCAAGTTTCATCTACCATTGAGCTTAGTGACGTCTCAATTGGTCATGTCATTGCGACCTCTGAACCAGCAGACAGCTAAGTCTCGATCCCGAGCCCTGTTGACATTTACAAAAGACAGTCTCGATACTCGTTGACATTTACAAAAGACGAGTATCACCTATTGATTGAAGCTTGGTGGCTTCTCACCAGTTACGTCATTGCGACCTCTGAACTGGCAGATAGCCAAGTTCATCTACCATTGAGCTTAGTGACGTCTCAAATTGGTTATGTCATTGCGACCCCTGAACCAGCAGACAGCTAAGTCTCAATCTTGAGCCCTGTTGACATTTACAAAAGACAGGTCTCGATACTCGTTGACATTTACAAAAGACAGTATCACCTATTGATTGAAGCTTGGTGGCTTCTCAACCAGTTACGTCATTGCGACCTCTGAACTGGCAGATAGCCAAGTTTCATCTACCATTGAGCTTAGTGGCGTCTCATTGGTCATGTCATTGCGACCTCTGAACCAGCAGACAGCTAAGTCTCGATCCCCCGAGCCCTGTTGACATTTACAAAAGACAGGTCTCGATACTCGTTGACATTTACAAAAGACGAGTATCACCTATTGATTGAAGCTTGGTGCTTCTTAACCAGTTACGTCATTGCGACCTCTGAACTGGCAGATAGCCAAGTTTCATCTACCATTGAGCTTAGTGACGTCTCAATTGGTCATGTCATTGCGACCTCTGAACCAGCAGACAGCTAAGTCTCGATCCCGAGCCCTGTTGACATTTACAAAAGACAGGTCTCGATACTCGTTGACATTTACAAAAGACGAGTATCACCTATTGATTGCAGCTTGTGGCTTCTCACCAGTTACGTCATTGCGACCTCTGAACTGGCAGATAGCCAAGTTTCATCTACCATTGAGCTTAGTGGCGTCTAAATTGGTCATGTCATTGCGACCCCTGAACCAGCTGACAGCTAAGTCTCATCTCGTGCTTGCTGACATTTACAAAAGGCAAGTATCTCCCTTCCTTTCAAGCCCGCAAAGGCTAACCTCGAGACTGGCAACGTCCCATTCGGTTATGTTACTGCAACCTCTGAACAACAGACAGTCATGTCTCATTATCTAAACAACAGACGACAAAAGAAAATTTTCTATTAAATCCAAGGATGGGATACATGGAGGAGCCTATAGGCGTACATGATAAGATCGGATCCGATCTCCGAGCGAAGCTAGCCGCGTCCTCCTGTCATCTTCAGCTGGGCCAGCGCCTGTGATCTTAGCTCTGCTCATCGAAGTCCACCGCCTGAGCCAGACGAGCCTCGGTCTCCGCCAAAGTCGCCCTCTGTGATGACTTCCGCTCCGCCAGTTCCTCACTTCGAGCCCTGAGCTGCTTAAGCCGCGCAGACTCTTCATGACGCATCTGTGTAGCCTTCGACAAGAGGAGATTTGCCTTTCGGATCATCTCTTCAGCCCTCTTGATCTTATCTTCAGCGTCAAAAAGAGCACTGTTGGAAGCATCAATTGCACTCCCAACCTCTGCTTCCCTCTGCCTCCAAGGACCTCAAGTCAGAGGAGATAGCCTCAACAGCCTCTTGGGCAGCGAGCTGAGCCTCGCGCTTCTGGGCGACAAGACGTGCGAGCCGTTTCATCAGCCAAAGACGCTGCGTCGGAACGATAGAAATGGCGCCATTCCTCCACGTCCTTCTCAATCATCTACCAGGAGCTCCAGAGCAGTAGCTTGATGGTACCCCTCAAAGTCCCGAATACACTCATGCCACGGGAGAGGACCATCTTCAGCTTCGAAAATGGCACAGGCGAGCCCTTCAAGACTAGACCGATAGTCTGCTCCAAACTATTATAGAAGCTGTCGACCAGATTACCGATAAAGTCATTCTCAGCTTCATCAACCCTTGAGACAACCTCG